>SZWC01004702.1:22387-58946 GCA_023375785.1 Penium margaritaceum | reverse complement strand
CCAGCGTCAGTATTATGGTATGGTCCAGTTTTCAGGAAAAACGGACAACGCCCGGATTTTGGGCTGTCGGGCGTCTGGCAGGGCTCACCGAGAAAACCCTGCCTGCCAGAAAATAGGTCTAGGACTATTTTCTGATTGGCTGGTTAGCTGAGTAACAAGTTCTACACTAGTGGGGGGGAGCTAGAACTTGGAGGGGTCTCCCATTGTTTCTCATTCTTCATTCCTAATCAGTCACTTTCAGTTTTGAGCTGCTTTCTGGCGCTAACACTGGCGCGCGCGTTTCTGAGTAGCAAACCCAGAGCTTCCAGACTTAGTCTCTAGAGCAGCAGACTGAGGGGGCAGCTGACTTAAGCAACGAGCGTGGAAGCCCACACGCTGCATCAACAACGCTGCTGCCCCAACCTGCTGCCTAGGTTTTCTAGCTCGGTGGATGTCAACCACCGGGATACTGCTTTGATTCTGTAGTTTAGCTGTTGTGGGAGAGGGTTTTCCATACACATCGAAAGGAATTTTACTAGTTGCGGTGAAAGTGGCAAAGTTGTACGTGAGTTCACCGATTGGTAGCTTAGCTGTCCAATCGATGCCGTGAGGTTCACACAAAATGCGAAGGAGTTGCTCGAGCCTCTAATTGGTCCACTCTGTTTACCCGTTGGTCTAAGGGTGGAACGCTGACGATAGTTGGGTCTGACTGCCATAACGTGTCATCAGTTCGTGTAAATAAACGGCTGGTGATGCAGCGGTCTCAGTACCAAATGATGGTATGTGGCACATCGTGTCACTTACGACCTGATTGAGAAATAATCGCGCTTTTCCTTCTATCCACCAAGACGAGGATGGCACCATAACCTTCTAGGTGGAAGTAACATCATGAAATCCATGCTGATGTCCGCTTGAAATGATGTTGCGCCCGTCCGGGCAAGACTGTTTTTGCTTCCTCATACACTTGGACCGAAGTGTGTTGCGTGCTGCACCTAGACATCGTGCCAGAGGAGCGCTAGCTGCTCAGCTCTAAGAGAGAACACTCAAAACTAGAAGTTAGCACCAGATTTTTAGTTGAAAGTGAGTAATGACATACTTGATAGCAAGAATGTGGTTGGGTGAGAAAGCCCTCGCACACTAACCTAGGCCCTCACCTCTGTGAGTCTTATTACTCAATCAGCAACCAATGAGGAAAATGTAGTATATTGGCCTATGGGGTTTTCTTGATGAGCCCTACCAGAGGATCAAGACCCCCAAACTCGGGTGTCGCCCTTTTCTCCTGAAAACTGGACCATACTAAAACATGCACGCTACGAATGTAGTCATATAGTCATAATCAGCTAGAAAAATCTCACACAAGATTTGTGCATGCCTAAGCCTAGGCACACAATGTTCCATGATTGTCGATGGCATGAGCGTGCACGGTTGCTGTCGATGGAGCTGGGCGCACAGTGCTACTGAGTGGGAGACTCCACACAAAATGGTGTGATGTTTTTTTCCATTGCTTAGCGCCCGCTGTCATCAATGTCCGCCGAGTTAGTCATCTGCTCGAGCATGTATAGGGACTGAGAGGTCATAGCACAAATGAGTGAGACAGTGTACAGGAAAATCACAACAATCCCCCATGATCCGTGGGCACGGTGTACACACACATGCAGATGTCATACATTGGCAATGCACAACACAAGCAACGCTCCCGGCATGATCCCATGCCCCCATAGTCCAACTAGTCACACGAAGAGTTAGGGCAAGCATGAGGCACAATAGGGAACGGGTGAGGGACCTCACAGAAACAAGACAATACACTCATGGATGTAGATGAACCAAACTAATAACCCTTTTCTATGATGCACGCTTGAGGGCCTTGGTCACGAAGTCAGCCGGCTGTCGCACAGTCCCAACCCACACTATGCAGATGTTGCCATCACACAACAAAGTGTGCACGTAGTGGTACTCCACATTTATGTGCTTTGTACACATTTGATGAATGCCATCGTTTTTTTCAATGGCAATGGCACTCTCATTGTCACAATGCAGTGTGATGGGGGATGCAGTCTGACGAATCTCACATAATAAACGATGGAGCCACACACCCTCGCATGCACCAGCGTCCGATGCCATACAATCCACCTCCGCACTACTGTGTACAATGCACTCTTGCTTGCCATTATGCCACAGGAAAACTGTGTCGCCAACAACGAAGATCCATCCTATGCGCCTATTGCCATACACGCGTCTAGCCCAATCACTATCTATGCAACCCTCAACAACTACAAATGGTTGGTGGCGGAACATGAATCCACGACATGGAGTGGAGACCACGTATTGCACCATTTGAATTGCTGGATATAAGTGCAGTTGATGTTGAGACTGAGAGAACTAAGCCAGTAGGTTCATGGAAAAGGCAATGTCCGGCCGTGTGGTGGTGGCGAGGAACATGAGTGACCTAATGGCATGAAGAAAGGTACTCACGTCCACATTCATACCCAATGTGTCAGCATCAGAAGCTTTTAGCTTGATGTGCTTGTCTGAGGCTATGGGAGTGGAGGCACTGGGTACGGAGGGCAAGAGGTCCGCAAAGCGCTTAGCTAACGGCTGTACCTGAGCTCCCTGATGCCCACAAACACTGCCGTGGACACAATCATGCTCCATCTCCATGCCCAAAAACATAGGTGCAGATCCAAGATCTTTTATCCTATATGTGGAATGTAGCAAATCATACACTCTATGGACAGCGACAAGGTCACGAGATGCGATGACAAGGGTGGTGTCCACTAGGGTGAAGAAGAGAGCCTGGTCTACTGTGCTGCCCATCAAGCCACCCTTCAAGAGGGTGTTGTTGATCTCAATGTTGCAGCACCTGAAAGACTGTTTGAGGCCATAGAGGTTCTTCCATAGTCGCCAACCACGACTCGTGCCATCCTCAAAACCTGGGGATTGGACCATGTACAGCTCCTTACCATGAAGAGCGCCATGAAAGAAGCCATTGCACGTCCATCTAGAAGAGCTCCCAGCCATGCTATGTGACCATGCTAAAGAGCACGCGACTGGTGGTGAAAGGGTCAACCGGTGCAAAAACCTGGTTGAAGTCCATTCTTGGTACCTATGCAAAGCCTTTGGCTGTTAGCAGGGTTTTGCACTTGTCCAACGTGCCATTTGGTTTCCACTTGTGATGAACAAATCCATCTGGCTCCAATGGCCTTACAACCTAGGAGCAAGTGGAACAACTTGTACACAACATGTTCATCAATGGCAGCCAGTTCCTCCTTGCAAGCAGTGTCCCACTGGGCAGCATCAGGTGCAACCCCGCCTCACGGAGGCTCTATGGATCGATTGTCTGCAGGGACAGCCTGGTTGTCCACAAACGAGTGGTGCCAAGACCTACTAGAGCACAAGGCAACGAGACAGAGACAGCACGTTGATGCTCCTAAGAATTCAGGGCATAACCTAGAGAGAATTTAGGATCAAGGTCCTCTGTGATGACGACACAGACAGTTAGACCCAAGGCCTTTGTCCCTAGATCCCCATTCACAACAATGCGCGAAGGGGACGTGGGATGGAGGGTAGCAGTCGGAAGCGGCCAAAAGATGGAAGGACGCACTCCCCATGGAGGTACTTGGGTACATGAATGAAAAGGATCACAAGGAGTGCGTGAGTATGAAAAACCAACACTAGAGGAGTGGATGTGCCGGGGTCGAGGAGGCAAGGACATGACGGGTCGCTCTACTAGAGTGACCGACGCATGAAAACTACCTGACTGGTTGATTTAGGCAGTGACTGGAGTGACTGCATCCGTCACTTGGGCAGTGGAGTTCACTGCAAGGGAAGTGGACTCAGTCACTTGGTCGGGGGTGTCAACGGTCGAAGAGTTGGACTTAGTCGCCTGGTCGACGGTGTCAGAAAGCAAAAAGGTAGACTTAGATGCGTGGTCAGCACCCGGAGGAACAGACTCACATCAAGATTATGGCACGGTGGGAGTGTCTGGTGTGTGTGAAGGCGTAGGTGACTCGGAAGGATGAAGGACTTTGGACACCAATGGACCAGAAGCAACATCGTGGACTAGAGCATAATCGCGCTCACATGATGGCGATGATAGGCCCAGAAGGGTCCTGGCAAGGACAAAATGGAGATCGCACGGAAAAAACTCCTCAAAGAATAGAGTGTCACACGACTCAATGATGTGATGATGGATAGGATCCCATAACCTCTAAACCTTCGACGAAACAGACACCCAGCAAAGTGTATGGAGTTGACCACGGGGAGCAAGCTTGCTATTGTGATGGTCTTGCGGGAGCCAGAAGTTGGCGATGCAACCCCAGATGCGTGCAAGATGAGGATCTGTGCACTTTCCACACCAGTATTGGTGGGGAGTGACAAGACGGGGCAAGGGACCGTTGAGAACTCTGTTTCAAACCCAGGTCATGGACGACATGATATTGAAGAAGAAGTCCTTGGATAAGCTAGACTCAATGTACATAGTGTGGACCACATCAGCCATGGTGCGCTTCCAATGCTCAGAGACACCATTCTACTCCACCGTGTAGGGAGCAGATGCTTCATTTCTCATGCCACGACTCCTAAGGACAGCATCTACCTCCCCCATGTACTCACCACATCTGTCAGAACAAAAGCGACAAAGGGGATGACCACGCTCGCACTCTACGGCTAGGAGCTAATCACGAATCGCAGTTGCTACATCATTGTTCTGCCAAAGGCGGATGACCCATCGAAAGTGAGAGTAGTCATTAGTGAGGGTGAGAACGTAGTGACCACACTCCGCAACAAACTCAACAGGTAAGGGATCCATGAGGTCATAATGGACCATCTCAAGCGGGTGGGAGGCGCGAGAAGAGGAGAGAAAACAAGATGACCTGTGCATCTTGCCATGAGCGCTATAGATGCATTCAGTTTTACAAGGCAACTGAAAGGTAGCTGGATTGCGGCCAAGGAAAGACTGTGCGTGAAACATGCTCTAAACGGCAGAGCTTTGTACGTGGCACACGCAACGGTGAAGGAGGTGAGTATGTTACGGGGACAGAGTGCTCGTGACAAACACATGCACCCCAATTGAAGAAAGGTGTGAAGATACAAAAGACAAACAAGGGACATCCCACAAGTCATCATGAGACTCTCCACGTAACATCACACGACAAAACGGATGAAGAGTGATTGTGTGAAGGCCACAAAAGTGCATAACATCCATGCTCATGCAATCAAGAGCAGAGACGGACAAAAGGCTGAGCGAAAATCTAGGCACATACAACACATCAATGACATAGACGTTGCCAACCAAACCCCAAAAACGGACAATACCAACACCACGAACAGGAAGTACTTGACCGGTCCCAGTCCGAACACTCTGGATATCACCAACGGGGCCAAGCATACTGAACGCCTGGAAACAAGACATCATGTGATGCATAGAATTAATGATCCAGTTAGCATCATGTTCAAGGACAAATAAGGTAACACTGCACCGAGCGACCTGACATGACGCGAGCAACAGGCGTTGCGCGTGAGACTGGGACACAAAGCGTGTTTGCCAATGATCAAGCCAGACAAAATCGTCCAAGAGGGGAGTAGGAACATATTGGTCATCCACACATCGGTCATCCACATTAGGAGGGGAGACAGTGTAACTACTTTCTGTGACCTCCTGACTAGCAAACATACCGTTTGTACTTCCCTGGTGCTTAAAAAGGAGGGATGCCAAGATAGTGCGCAATGAACCACTCAAGCTAGAGATCATGAGCAGAGGGCCCAAGGTTCTTGAGGTAGTGCGGCGTGGCCACGGCGTAGGGAGGAGCTGAGGTGTAACTGAGCTACGACAGTGGAGGTGACCATGATGAATGCCGAGTCCACGCAGCAACAGGTTTGAAAAAAGGCATGATAAGAGTCGGGGATGTAGTCATGACTATTGTAATGCCGCTGGAGGATATGGCGACTTGTGAAATGGAGGAAGCACCAAAGGGTGAGGTGGTAGTAGCTGCAGTTATGCCAATGCGCCGCTCACGCTCACGACGCATGGCGCTGACGACATGAGACTCGTTAGTGGGTAGTGGGCATGTGTACCAGCCATGAATTAGCTCGCCACAGTTGTGGCAGACAAGAAAGTTGCTAGGGGAGGAGCTGCTATTGGACGGCTGCTGGTTCTTGTCCTTTCCCCTTTTTGACAATCCCCCCTTGTCGTAGCCAGCACCACGTGTGGCCTTGGTGGCACTAGGGGTCCCAGTCGACAAAGGCGTAGGAGAGGCAGAGCTGACTACTGTTAATGCCTCTGTTTCTCCACACTACAGGCAAGTGTCCTGAATTGCCTCCTCCCTGTCCAAGAACCGGGAATGACACCAGGACATCAAAGTGCTCTAGGACCACATGGCCTCGAAGATCTCGAGGTTAAGTCAACGAGAATCTTCGCGTAGTCAAGAGTTGTGCCGTTCTTGATGGTGAGAAGTGCAGCTAGCGTAGGCGGGGTGGCCTTGCCGAGCCAATGTAGAAGATTCAGTACGCGATGCCAATAAGTGGTGACGGACTCTATGTCACCTACCAGGAGCCCAGTGGAACAGCCACCAGTGTAGCAGCTTCCGGAAGGGAGCCCAGTGGGAGGGATTTTATTCCTGGACCATCTTAAAAACAAAAAAAAGTCACTCATCTTGAGTTTGCTGAAACTCATCAAAAGGTGACGGATGACAACCTGGCCAGAAGGACGGTAGGGACGTGTGAGGGCGCTCCAAGCCTCTTTGGGGTCAGGTTCAGTGTCGGTAGTAGAATCGCCGATGAAGGGCTCGAGGTTAGTGCAATCACTCTTTGGTACGGTGGATACAAGGGCTCTTGCTGCATGGCCTGTGTCAAACAACTGCTCGGGGATGGAGTCGTACTTCAGCGTGTAGTATGGCCAGAGATCCTCACCCTGAGCCAGGAAGCAAAAAAGATTCTCCCAGGACACAACTTAGGGTCGTCTGCATGACCCCGCGGCAGCGGGGTCATGCAGACGACGCGCAAACCCCCTATTAGGGTTTTCTAAATTAGGGTCGTCTGCATGTTTTCAACTTGTTTCTAGTGAGCGGCGAATGGGTCAGTCAGCAGAGTTGGACTCCGCGGCACTAGCGGTAGCAAGTCCGGCCATGGTAGCGGGTGGCATTCACTACCACTAGTACAATGTTTACTACTAAGTGACAATAAAAACTGTTGATGAATAAAGAAACTAATCCTTTAGAAAAGCTTCTTTTAGGAGACAGAATGACATTTTTCCAGAAATACCCTGCCAGTTCTTGGGTTCCCCCTTCAAGAACTTGTTGATATGCCCAATTTTCTTTCTAGTTGCTGTCCAGCAGCCCATTAAAACTGTGTAGAAGCCTGTGTAGCTTTCGAATAAATCCACGGCACCTACCACTGCTGCAGCTGCCGCTGCTACTACTGCTACGGTTGCTTCTGCTATTTTTGCCATGCGATGCTACTGGTGTTGCTGTTGCTGTGTGCTGCTGCTTCGATCACTATGAGCTGCTGTTGCATTTGCTGTAGTTGTTGTTGTTGTTGCTGTCGCTGCCGCCGCTGCTGCTATTTTTGCTGCTGTTGCTACTTGTACCATTGTTATTGCTATGGTTGTTGATTGCGCGTTACTAAAGCTACTACTACATGCTGCTTGACCTACCACGTGGATGTTGCACGCTGCTCTAGCTGCCATGTTGCTGCTAGTTTTGCTGATGTTGCTACTACAGCTGCTGTTTGGCTGTTGCTAGTGATGGTGTTGCCTCGTTGTTACTGCTCCTGCCACATCACAAAAAATGAGCAAGGGGGAGCAGGAGTTCGGTTTTCTTATTTCTTCCCAGATCTCCAGTTTCCAAGCATAGCAGGGCTGATTCCACAACTATTGACGTGGTTGCACCCAGAAGGTACTCTATTATGAGTAGGAAGGGTGCGCCACGTAGATAAAATGAGGTAGGAAAAAAATGGGGAAGCAATGAGGACACTTCCCTGCTGCTTGGTGGTGCAGTTGCCACGTGCGTTTTCTCCACCGTCGGCATCGTGTCGTTTTGCTTTGATCGCGTGACTGCCTACCACCACCATGGGTTCAAGGCCGCAAAAACCATTCGAAAGCATTTCTCCCGCATTGGGAGTGTCTTGAAGCTGCCAGAAGGTGAGACTCACTCTGCCCAATAAATCCGGCAGAGTTTCCCCTGCACTGGCGCAAATAGAAGTCTGCCTACGTTGACAAGCACCTGTACGTCAATGATGTTGCTCAGTTTGTTGCATCTGTTGCGCTATGGCTCTGATACCAAGCTTGAAATGATGTTGCTCTAGTCTGGGCAAGACTACTTTATCCCACCGCACATACTTTGACTAAAGTGTGTGGCATGCTGCATCCAGAACTTAGCACCTAAGCAGCGCTGGCTACTGAGTTCAAAGAGAGAACAAACGAACTTGGAAATAAGCGCCAAAACTACAAGTGGAAGTGACTATTGACCGAGTTGACAACAACAATGCGGTTTGGTGAGAGACCCCTCCAACACTGACCTAAGCCCTCACCTCTGTGAGGCTTGTCACTCAGTCTACCAACCAATAAGGAAAATGTATTATTCAATGGCCTGTGGGGTTTTCTCATTGAGCCCTGCCAGAGGAAAGATAGCCCTAAGCATGGACGTCGTCCGTTTTCCCTGAAAACTGGACCATATCAAATTATGCACTCTACAAACACAGTCATGTAGTCAGAATCAACAAGAAAAATCACACAAAATAGTTCTGGCTGCCTAAGCCTAAGCGGACAGCATGCTACAAAGAGCAGTCGTCCATGACTTTTAATGGCATGAATGCCGGCGGCTTCTGTCGATGGAGCTAAATGCACACTGATACGAAGTGGGAGACTCCACACAAGGAGATGGGAGCCACATCTCTCAAAATGGTACGACGTCCACTCCATCGCTCAGCACCCGCCGTCGTCAACGTCCATCGAGTCAGTCATCTGCATGAGCATGTACACCAACCAAGGGGTCACAACACAGATCAGTGGGACAGTGGACATGGAAATCACAACAATGACAGGCTACGGTTCCGTCAAAATGATTAGCCGTTGGAGTAGCCCAGGTGGTGGTGTGCGCCAAGATATCTTTCTCTAACAAGTGTCGTAAGATTTACAGAAAGCCGTAATGTCGGTCTACATCTTGTCCCACCAATAGTACTTGGCTAACTTCTTGAGCATTTTGTCCTCACCAAAGTGTCTTCGTGGACCGGTGTCGCGGCCTTCCTCCAATAGCATCCTTTGTGGCTCCTAGTTTGGAAGGAACATGATTTGGTGAGTGAATCTCCAATACCGTCAAGGGTTGTCGAGCCAAAACTTAGTTTTGTCATACTTGCCAAACTCCTCGTATCCCGTCACGAGCAACCCTATGAGGTATGGGCCTCTTTCGACAAGTAGTGTGCTAATCTCAGCCACTGAATATAGTTGCCAACTCAGATCATACACCGAATTAGTTTTCCATGTCGGTACTCCATGTTGTAGCCAACATTGGACTCGAGGAACTCCATCCATTAAGTTTGTTGATGGATTGGATTTGGCTGCTTCTTGAGATATCTAAGTGCATGATGGTCGTTGCGGAGGATGCATTGTGGACATTCCAAGTAGCACCGCCATGTCTTGAACGCGTGCATGACTACAAGAATCTCTTTCTTGTGCATCGCGTAGATGAGTTTCGGCCCGCGTGATTTCAGCAACATCTACGCAACGGGATGTTCTCCATCGCCATTGTCTTGGAAGAGAATGGATCTAATAGCTCGAGCAGACGCGTCGATGACCATCATGGCCATGATGTAGACTAGTGTTGGATCCGCCAATTGTAATGCTGTCCTCAATTCTCAAAGAGTTGAATGCTTCTTGTTCGCTATTCTCCCAATTCCACTTGGTGGTTTTCCATGTGAGATTGGAGAGAACCGCTAGCACTCACGCGTATTCCTTTACGAAGTGACAGTAGTAGTTATAGAAGCATAAAACACTTGGACATCCCTAACATTTGTGGGTGTCGGCCAAGAAACCACTACCTCCACCTTTTTGGGTCTATGGTGATTCATCCGCCATTGATGATATAGCCCAGAAACTCGATCAAATAGTGACCAAAGTCGCATTTCGAGAGTTTTTAAAAAGATTCATCTCTTTGTAAAATCTTGAGAACTTTTCCAAGATTCCACTGTGCTCCTCCAGGGTGCGGCAATACACTAGAATGGCATCAAGATACACGACGACAAAGTCATTGAGGTAGAGGCAAAACATGTTCATTGCTACCATCAATGTTGTAAGAATACTTGTAAGCCTGAAACGGCATAACCGTGAGCTCAAAATTCCTATATCTAGTGCAGAATGCTGTCTTCTCGATGTCTTTATCAGATACTTGGATCTGATAATAGCTAGTACATAGGTCGATTCTACTGATGTTTGGTGCCCACCGAGTAGGTTGAGATGTTCTTCTGCTCTTAGGAGGGAACAGCAATTTGTGATGGTAATGTCTTCCAACGCTCACTATTCTACTCACATTTGCATCTCTCCAGTTTCTTTATATACAAGAAATATGGATATAGCGTATGCTGACGTAAAGGATCTTATGAGCCCCTGGCCAAGCATCTCGTCCTGCTGCTTCTTGAGTTTGGTCAACTTGTGATCACTCATCCAATAGGTCCCCTTCACCGTCGGTCTGCTACCCAAATTCAGGTCTATGTGATGGTCGGTGTTTCATTGCCATGAAAGCTCTCAAGTTAGTTTGTGAAAAAAACCCCTTCAAACTCCTCAATGAGCTTTGCAAACTCCTTCGGCGCTAGTGCAAACGTCTCAGGTGTTGAAGCCATGGGTGTTTCCTTGCCAGCTCAAATTTCTCATGCTTTCCCTGCTTCCATGTATACTAGTCACGCTTTAGCTCGTGTTTCAGGTATCGATTGGCCATGTCCAGAGATATCGGTTGGCATTTTGTGACTCCTCTGATGCTTTCACCTCTACTCCTTACTGTAACCATAATTGCGTCGTGGGTCACTTGACTAGAGGAATGTATCACTTTTCCCCATTAATACTTGACGTAAACTGATCCGCTACTCCAGTCAACCTGCGGATTGTGCCACTATAGGAAATCTCACCCGAGAAAGATTCTATGGTCACTCATTGAGCAAGTTTTTCAGACTGTTACATCTTGCGGATCTCCAATTTGTAGTCGGATTGGTTCACGATGTGAACGAATCTGAAGAATTCTGTTGATGTTTTTTGCTTCAAACATCCCCGTTTTTTTTTGTAAACCCACCTTCCGAACCTTGTCATTCCTGAAAACATTTTGAGAATATCCTCTATCAAGTAGTGCCGGTGCTATTCTGCGATGTTTCCAATCCCTTGGTCGTACTTGTAGAATAATCGATGGTTGGTCATCCTCGTACCCCTCGTAAAACTTTTCAATCTCATGTATCATCTTTTGTGGCAATATGAGCCATTGAGATGGGCGATCGGTCGGTGCAAGCTTTTCCGACCGAACAATAGTCTCACCGTCTACTTGTGTCCTTTTCCATTTCCTGACTCCTCACTCTACTTTTTCACTCTTCATCCCTTTTTGGCTTATTGTTGCCGCTTTTGGCAGTCGCGTAAAGGCATTGATCATGTTGATCAACGACGTCAATATCTATCGGAGATGAGGTTTTTGCCGACTGGGACTTTCCTTCGCCATGATAAGAGTTGTGGCTTTAGGGTTGCCAACCATTGGATTCCTACATGTGAGCATTGTTGATGCAATCGACTACTACGATCATTCGCGGAAGGTCATCCAAGATGCCAAAGATGAAGATTACCCGCCAAATATCTTGCTTGAGGTTGTTTTTGTAGTGCAAACATAGTTCTCGAGGACGAGGTGACTACCTGTGATGATTTTTCAAAAATTCCCAGTGTACTCTATCATGCTAGACTGCTGACGTAGACACTAGAGTCCATACCGTGCGTCAGACTTCTCAATTGCCTTTGCAAAGTGAGCAAAACATGTTGAAATGGTATGCATATTGTCCACTGCCTAGCTGGCTAGTTGCACATATAGACAAGGCATGCACTGCTCTATGGAGTACGTCCCCTTGGTCTATTCTGAGGTGAGCCAGGAATGCAGTTTTGCTGGGGATCATCAAAGGAGATACACCTTTGTGGCCTAATTGTACTAGGCACTGGTGTTTTGATTGATAGGTTGTTGATTCAAATTCCACAATGGACGCAATTTGGTTTGTGGCCCAAACTGGGATGGGAAGCTTCTAAGAAGCTTACTAAAGCCTGCTTTGAGGATGACACTTGGCGGTCTAAGGACGCGCCAAGTAGGACTGTAGGTTGAGGTTGGCTCCAGTGGAGCCACTGCAAGCAGAAGCATTAGCAAAGCTATGCAAGTATAAAAGCCTGTACCCTGCATGCATCCATTTACAGTTGTTACCTTTGAGACTCCTCACAGATTGTCCAACCAAAGGTAGACACTAAGGACCAACATGCGAACTTCGTGAGGTTGCAAATCAAACGAACCTAAAGTGTGGATCCCTCATTCGAGGGTGACATGTTATCTTGGTTGCAATACCAAGAGCGGTTGGCGGCCTCCCATGTCGGGACCCGTTTTCTAGACCGTTGCTACCCGGCGCATTGAAAGAATATAGCTCGCACACAGCTGCGTCATGTTTCTTCTGGCATGAGGGAGTTGTGCCAGCTTTGATTGATCTACTTGAGAGGTACTATGCCCACAGAAAATGATGTGAGAGCAATCATGTGAGCCGTTGATATAGCTCTGCCGGTCTCCTACTACTATTAGATGGCCTTTAGATCAAGCCACCATCTCAAAGCCATGCCATGTAAGGCCATTGTTTTGTCATGGTTGACCCCAATAGCGGTGAACTACACCTCCAAACTTGTCAGCCACATCCTGGCTGTAGGTTCCTTGGAGTTTGCTGGATCGAACGACCCAGGGAGTGCCAGTCAAAACTGGGGTTCACTTGAGAGCTACAATTTTCTCTCAGTGAGCACTGCTTTGTGCACATAAGAGTTTTGAAGATCCTCAATCACCGCGTTGACTTGTTATAGCAGATGGGTGTTTACGCTCTAAAGTCCCGACAATTTTTAGTGCAGGTCCTTGTTGATTCGCGCTTGTTAGCATGTGCCTCCCATCCTTTCACATGTCGTCTCGACATGCTGCGACGGGGGTGGAGGGCTCACCAGGCACAAGGGGTCCATCACCAATTTGGCCGTTGGGTTTGTTGGTGCTGTATCATTTGACGTGAAATTTGCCGCTACTTTTTTGTTCTCTTGGAGAGAGTCATTGCTCACAAGCTGCTGATCTTCCATCGCCGGAGTCTTTTGCCAGTAACTACTACTCATAGTCATGGGTGCGCTCTTTCCAGTCACTTTTTTCGTCGTGAAGTCTGTGAAATCCTGAACAGTTGAGATGTCTTAAATAGTCTTGAGAGATTGTTGCTTGGTAATTAATGCATCAGTTGTCCCTCGAGCTTTGATATGCTCCTGTATCTAGTGTTTCACCAAGCACACTGTAGGTGGTTTTGTGGGATGAGGTGCGGAACAAAAGACGATTTGAGGATTTGAGGAAAATGGATAACTTTTATTAAGGAGTAAGTGTGCTTTGATGAATATTGTTGAGTGAGTCGAGCACATGTATACAATGCCGAGAATGAAAATGAGGCATATGTCAGGTTCTTGGCGCTCGAGCCAAGCAATGCGTGTGAGGTCAAGCTTTGAGTGGATGCTTCGAGAAGCTCCGTCGAGAAGTCCGGGGACTTAAAGAATATTGAGACGCTTCTTTATGCAATTCTAGTGCAATCGAGAAGCGGAACAAAAAAATCAAAAATTTGATATATAGGTTTATACTTCTGTTGACATTTCTAGAAGGTGGTTGAATATTTCTGAAAGTCCTTGAATAGAACATCACGGTCAGGACAGTTGACCAGAATGTCATTGGCTGGACGACATACGAATCTTGAAGTCACTACAGAATGGGACGTGAATGTAATGATATAAACGCCCACTCGTAGAGTTAAGGGGCTTGTGTACGTCAAAGATGTATTAGTTCATAGGGATGAGGTGCAGGACAAAAGATGATTAGAGGAGTTATGTAAAGTGGATAACTTGTGTTAATGAATAAGTGTACTTTGATGACAACTTTCGATTGAGCCGAGCACATAAACACAATGTCGAAAACAAGAATGAGGCATGTTTTGGGTCCTCGGTGCTCAAGTCAAGCAACGCATGCAACGTTGTACCATGAGTGGCTTCTTCGAGAAGCTCCGCCGAGAAATCGGGGGGCTTTGAAAGTATCAAGGCGCATCTTTACATCTTTTCCTAATGACGTCGAGAAGTTGAGCAAACAATATCAAAACATCGATATGTTTTGCAACACTTCTATCAACCATTCTAGACTGTGATAAAAGTTGTCACGAACTTCTGGAATGAAATACAAGAGGTGGGGGCTGGTGGCCAAACTGTCCTCGGCCGATCGACGTAAAAATCTTAAGGTTTTTGTGTGGTGGGCCACAGATGTGAGAACACAAACGCCCATTGCCTGAGTTTAGGAACTAGTGTATGTCAGGGATGTAACACTTCTTTCCAATTTTGCCACAACATCCCTGCGCATTAGCAGACGTAGGCCAGTGACGAGGATAGCAGCCATTGATCAAATGATCAATCTCTCTAATTGACTCCTAATTGTAGTGCGCAACGTTGTAGCCAGGCCACTTGACCACATACTTGACCGTTTTCCCAAAGTGTCAGTGTTTGAGGATATCTTTGATCATGTACTCCGTATCCTCTACCACTTGCATAGGAGGTGGACGTGCAATGTCTCTACCTGGGAATTTTGTACTGAGATCATGGTAGAGTTTCAGTTGCTCGATCTCAAACGGTCCCAACAACCGGGATTTGAGCTTCACAAAGTCATGTCCTCAAAATTTGATGTTTGCTGAGTTGAGGAGGACGCAATCCCCTGTGTTGAACACGTCATTGCTGTGATATCAGTCAGCCGCTCACTTCATGGTTGCTTGAGTCTTTGTGAGGGCCTGTCATGTTTCCTCCCCAATGCTGGGTAACTCCCTGCGGTAGATGTCAACGGCAAGGATATTGCTCTGACTTAGTAATCCTGTCAGTGTGGCGGGAAGTTTGCCGTAGACCACTTTGAATGGGATTTCGTTGATTGCTGTGAAAGCGGTGGAGTTGTATGCATGTTTGGCGGTCGAAAGCTCGGTGACCCAAATAGTGTCGTGTAGCTCGTATAATGTTCATAGTAGTTATTCAAGATTCTGATTGGTCCGCTCAATCTGCATGTTGGTTTTGTGGATGGAACGCCGTTGAGATTTGGCTCCAACTGTTATCATGCGTCATCTCAATGAGGCAACCTTCTCTGTTGCTGTTGAATGAACATGGCACGTTGTGCAGATGTACCATTTGTTTAAGAACAGTCCTGTTGTTCCTTCTGTGTTGACGGTACTTGTCGTCGGGATGAAGTGCAACGTTGTAGAAAATCTGTCCACCACGATAAGGATGGTTTCCTAACCCTCTGAAGTGGCGATTTATGGTTAAGCACCCCAAATTCACACACTTGATGATCAGTCTATTAGAGAGTGTATTTTTGCATGCAAATATTTTTCAAAAAACATCCACATGCATGCCTGCCAGTAAGGCCCTGATGTGAAAGAAACTGGGGCAGCCCTCAGGGAGGTGATCAGGCTCACTAAGAGCCGCATAGGCTGGATCAACTGTTTGTGAGAGGGAGTTACAGGTTGCACAGAAAGAAATGACGGAAGCGAATGTAGGTTTGCAAAGAACTTGAATGTCTGAACCAACTCTTCAGTGAGAATATACATACGCAAACTTTTCTAACAAGCCCTTACATGCCTCATGTGGCCAAGGGAGCACTGAGATACACTCTATCAAAGTTCACCCTCTAGCATACTCTCCTAGCCTAGCGGGATGAGCGGCAGTCACCTTGTCACACATAAGTATTATGTCTCACACGACCTGCATGGCTAACAATCATGGTGTGCTCCTTCCTTGAAGTCTCCTGGAGGTCCTCTAGCCGGCTGTTCTCCTTGAAGGCTGCTCTCAGCCGTTCTGGCCAATAATCTTGCCGCCTTTTGAGCTCACAGTACTCAGGTCGTCACTTGAACCCGACCCTTGATCTCAAAACTTTGCAAATCCATATCTCACTTAAACTGAATCCGAGTTGAGTTCCATAAAGTGCGTTGGAACTTGTTAAACATCCTCTATGCAGATTTTATGCCAGATTTTATGCTTGGCTGATGTCAAGGCGTGTGCCGACTGCTGCGTACATGAGGCTCCCAACTGTTGTTTGGTACAACAATACTTCCATGTGGCTGCTCTCTTGCATGCCGTGGGGAGTCTGCGTCATGCTCAACTTTGCTCCCACTTCCAGTGGTGTAGCAGCTCTACGCACTCCTGCCATGTTGAACCTCTTGACGATGTTGCTTAGGTACTTGTTCTGCGACAACTCCAAAGTTTGCTGCTGCCGGTCGCGCTTGACCTGAAGGCCAAGGTAGTAGCTGAGTTCTCCCATGTCTTTCATGTCATACATGGCACCAAGGGACTGCTTCACAAGGTCCAAAAGAGACTTGGAGTCAGATGCAATGAGCAGATCATCAACATAGAGCAAGATGATGACCTGGCTTGCCTCATGCATGCACCTATAGAATGCATGGTTAGCTTTGCTTTGCACATAACCAAGCCCAGCCAGCTGCTCCATCTTGTGGTACCATGCTCACGGTGCTTGCTTCAGGTTGTAAAGAGCCTTCACAAGCTTGCACACCAAATCCTCCTTTCCCTCCACCACATACCCCTCCGGCTGCTCCATGTACACATCCTCCTCGAGATCACCATTCAGAAATGCACACGTCACATCCATTTGGTGTACCTCCTAGTCCATAACAGCAACAAGAGGGAGGATTTCTTGGATGGATGGGAACTTTGCAACAGGTGTAAATGTCTTATTGTAATCCACACCCTCAGTCTGTGCATACCCCTTTGCAACCAACCGTGCTTTGTACTTGAGCACCTTACAATCCGAACCACTCTTGCACCTGAATATCCACCGGCACCTGATCACCCGGCTTTCTCGAGGGTCCAGGTGCCCTTCTTCATGAGCGCACCATACTCCTCGTCTGTTGCGGCACGCCAATGTGCCACCTCGGCGCTGCGCATGGCTTCAACTTGTGTGGCTGGGTCATCGGTGATGGTGAGGAAGAGGAGCTCAAAGTCAGAGGACTCCGTTGGTGGTGGAACGGTGCACAGGTTGAGCCGCTCCCCTTGTTGTATCTGCTTCTTTGTGAGCCTCTCAGACCGCCGTAGCTGCTCCTCACTGTCCTTTCCACATTTGCTGATGCGTGCGGATCATCATGGCAGCTGCGGTATGTTGCTTTGCTACTCCTCCTCATCAGATTTGGCTGCTGGCTCCTTCTTCTTCTCAGCTCCCTTCGCCTCCTTGTCATTGCCGCTATCACCGCCATCTTCCGCACCGCCTTCCTCCGCTTTTGGTTCTTCTCCCACGTCAGGTACAAGTGCGGGAGCAAGTGGAATTGCAGACACAGGACTTCAAGTCCCCCTTCACTTCCTCTTGAAAGACCACGTCATGGCTACGTATGATCTTGCGAGCATCAAGGTTGTAGAGGCAGTATCCCATGGTGTCGTGGTCGAGGAAAGCCGCCTTCACCGACTTTGCACCGAGCTTGTTGCGGTTGCCATCAGGCACATGCACGAATGCGCCACACTCAAAGACTTTCAGATGCGTCACTGTTGGCTCGCGTCCCGTCCACGCCTCATCCGGTGTCATCAGTGGCACGGCTCGCGTGGGACTCCAGTTTTTCAGGTACACGACAGTGTTGACCGCTTCCGCCCAAAAGGTTGGCGGGAGCTCCGCGTCTTGGAGCATGCTACGAATACGCTCCATGAGCATTCAATTCGCGCATTTAGCCACGTCGTTTAGCTGCTGTGTTCCAGGTAGGATGACCTCGTGCCTGATCTCGCGACGCTTGAGGAAGTTGCGGAAGTCGTTGGAGAGGTATTGTCCGCCACAGTCGGTGCGAAGCACCTTCAACAGCGTGACAATCTCATTCTGTGCAGTAGCAATCCACAGCTTGAAAGCATCACAGCACTCATCCTTTCCAACTAGGATGGAAACCCACGTCTTCCTTGACTTCTCATCAATGAATGTGACAAAGTACAACTTGCCGGACAAGGACTGAGATGGCGTGGGACCGCACAAATCAGAGTGATCAAGTGAGAGAAGCTCAGCCGCCCCCTTCCCTTCCCCGGAGAAGGGAGCACGGGCTTGCTTCCCTTCATTGCAGCTCTCACACGCCGATACACCTGGCTGCTTCACCCCCTTGAGCTCCAGGCCGCGGACCATCTACTGCATGGAGATGATGGCGCCAAAGCCGAGGTGACCAAGCCGGCGGTGCCACAGGACGATGTGTGTTTTCCCTCCCTCGCCTCCAACGCTGAGTCGACTTCCCTCTCCGATGCCACATAGAGATGGTAAAGTCCGTCCTCCCTGTCCACTACTGCAAACACACGGCCTGCACGGGAAGAGATGGTGTAGCCAACATTCTCAAAGCGAACCTGCATGCCTTCCGAGATGAGAGATGTGATAGAGAGGAGGTTAGCTGCCAGCCCCGGAACATGGAGCACCCCCTTCACACGATGTTCCATGTGCTTACCCTCAACAGAAGCACAATACACAATCTCACCCTCCCCATCCGCCATTTGCACATGATTATCCCCCATGTACACCCGATGAGGCTCAATGGCAGTGTAGACAACAAACCACTCCTGGCGACACGTCATGTGTGTTGTTGTGTGAGTCGTACACAACTTCCGGTGACCCCTCGGCTCATGTCCATTCACGTTCAGATCCCTGAGACTGGCGACGGTGGCAGAAGACCGGCGGCCGGCGGTGACGGGCGCCCAGAAGACTCTCGTATGTTTTAGATTCGTGCTGTGAGACAAAACATAGGTGTGCAGCCTATCACGATGTAGATCTTGTCGATGCGGTCGTTCTGGTTCAAACGGCTCGTCGTTCTGACGTGTCTACGGGGAGTTATGGCCAAAACTCTGCTTTTTCCACTGTCTTGTCCTGCTAGGAAATAACGCTCTTGTGCGCCACGTGTGTGTGCATCCACTAGGGCCGTGACACTATTTCAGTTGTCCAGGCCTCAGTTGTCATCTCTCTGTGCACAATTCAATGTTTGCAGCTTTTGACACTTGTGTTTGTGTCCCTAGCCAACCCCTTGCTGTTCTCACCTCCAACAGTGTGTGCTAATGAGTTCGATGGCTGGCTTGTACTGCCACGCCAGCGACAACTGTGCTAGGAAGCTGTCTCTCATGGTATCAGAGCCGCGAGCCAGTGCTCGCACAGCTGTGTAGCAGAGGCGTAGTAACCGCAATAGCAGTGAGCGACTACAGCCGTTGCCTTGAGTAGCAGCAGTAGCAGCGCCCCTTGTCTCGGCGAGAGGTCCTGGGAGGACCCACCACTGTTCCAACAGCTATTTTAATTACTATGCGACGTTTCCCGCGGCCATTCCGCGGTAGCAGCAGCCGCTCCGCGGACACTCCGCGGTGCTCCGCGGTGCTCCGCGGTGACGAGGTCACCGCAGCGGACGCGATAGCTCCGCGACCGCATCGGAACCTGCATATTGTGCCGCGGATCCATAGCGATCGCACACGGCGTTCTGCAGTCATCACTCCGCGGTGACGATGCCGCGGCAGATCTGTGGTGTTCCACAAATCCGCGGCGTTCCACCGCAACAGCTCCGCGGCGGTTCTGGAACACACAAGCGGTGCTCCACGGTGGTTCCACCGTCGCGAGTCCGCGCCAGTTCCGCGGCGGTTCCGCGGTCGTCAATTGCGGCAACCCAGCGGTGGTCTCGGAACAAACTAACGGAGGTGCCCCGGCAGCTCGCGACACCCTGACGTGTTCCGCGTCGACTCGACCACGGTGACTGCTTGCGGCACCCCGCCGTGTCCCGCGTCGACGCGACCGCGTCCAGCCCAAGCTGATCCGCGGCAGTCCGTGGCACTTCCGCGATGAAGTATACCGCGGAGGTGGTCCGCAAAGGTATTCCGCGAAAGCGTTTCGTGGAGGTGAGGTTCCGCGGTGAGGTGTTCCGCAACAACACAAAAAAAAGAAGGGAAGAAAGGGGGGGAACCGGCCGTAATGCAGACGCTCACCCCCTACAACACCGCCACCGACGCAGCTGTAGAGGGCTGCAACATCAGCAAACAACGTCGGCCGCCGCCATTGTCACCACAACGGCAGCAGTAGCAGCAGCAGCAGCCACTACAGCAGCAGCAACAGGAGCAGCAGCAACAGGAGCATCAGCAACAGCGATAGCAGCAGGCGCTGCAACAGCAGCAGCAGCAGCGGCCGCCGAGCCCGACGACATTGGCGCGCCAAGTGCGCGTGCTAGCTGACCTACAGGCGGCGAGCCGCAATACTTTGATGAAGCACGTGGCTGAGCTGCAGGACCTGATCAGGGGCCTACTGCCTCAGCAACAGCAGTCCCAGCAACAGCAGCAGCACCCATCCGCAGACCCAAACAAGGACCACCTCGCTCACGGCAGCAATGCAGATGAGATTGCGGAGACCCTCTCCGACTCTGGCCAGAAGGGTGAGGAGGAGCTGCTGCAAGCACGCCTCATCCGCCTGGAGGCGCGCCGCAGAGCGCGTGAGGCCAATGCCACCCTCCAGGGCATGAGCTCCAACGCCGACGCCAGCTTGAGCTCATCTCGCCACCCTCTGAGCTTTGGGGAGCTGGCACTGCGGGCCCGCCTGGGCAAGGGGGTTGCCCCCTCTATGCCCGGTCTCGTAGTGGCTTCAGCCGTCGCTCTGCCGAGGGTCAAGCCACCAAAGTGGTTTGAGTCGGACCCGCCCGTCTTCCGGACTGGGAACGACTTCAAATTTTGGGAACCGCGCTTTTGCATGTGGGCCATGAGCGAGGGAGTCCTCGCCTACTACCTCACCCCATACCAGGCGTCTGACCCCGCCCAGACACAGATGGCGGTCTGCGCCACCTGATGAAAGTTGTCCCATACTTCACAAAAGACTTCAGTCGGTTCCTTGGCGATCCGCTGACCGGCTCGGGAGCTGACCCTCACGAGGCATGGGCACTGGTTGTCACTCTTTTTGAGGGCGCCACATTGGTCCTTACGTCCCAGCGCCTCGCCGACTTTAACTCCCTCTGTCAGATTGCTCAAGATTCCGCAGATGACTACTGGCGTTGGGCGATCCAGCTGAACGAGGAGCTGGGAGACAATGCCCCTACGCAGTACTCCACCCTCCAGATCATCCTCTACGGCATCCACCCCGACTACGCGTGCGTCTTCAGCAACTTTGACTTGACTCTACTTCGCGACATGGCAAGCGACGAGACCCTGCTGCGCAGGACCACTCTCCATATCCTACAGGTTGCCGGCATGGACGTCGTGAACCGCGCTTGCCGCAGCATCGCTTCAGCTGTAGTTGCCGCCGCATCCTCCTCCCTGCAGTCTACAGCAACAGCGGCTCCAGCTCAGGGGAAGAAGGGCCGCAAAACGTCATGTGGTGGTTCCAGTAGTGGGACCAGCAGCGGCACCAACACTCGTAGTTTCAGCCGCAGGAGCAGCAAGAGCAGCAGTAGGAGCGGCGACAGCGGGAGCACGACGAGCCGCCGGCTTGTGTACTTCAACTATGGGGGTGACCATCGCTACCCCGACTACACTCTCCTGACAAAAGAACCCATTAGATTGGGCCAAGGTCACCTGTGGACTGCAGCAGGCGCACGAGGCATGCATGCGCCAGACGTCCGCTACGACCGCCCGCGCGGCCGCCACTACCGCAGCTGTCCCAGAGGAATCTGCCGCCATAGGATGCTCCTCCCCGGATCCTCACGACCAGGCGCTCGCTGAACGCAGAACGATCGCCGAGCTGCACCAGCTTCTCGTCCTGCGCTCCTCTCAGGGAGGTGCGAGTGAACTGACTGAGACGAGGGGTTTTTCTGCGTGTGGACTGTCTGTGTCGTTGCCTGATGATACCTGTGGTGGTCCCCATGCCCAGCCGTGTACGTGTGACGGACCTGATGATGTGTCATGGCTGCAAGTTTCTCATGTGCGCTCCGTTGGTCGCCTCGTCGTGTCCCCCGCCGAGCGTCCTGCTGTTGCGCCTTGTTCCGTCGCCGAGTGCCACGTTGCCCCCTGTACGCGTGTCACTGACGCCACCTGGGTCGTTGACTCTAGGGCCACCCATCACATGACGTGTCGACGTGACGCCTTCGTCGTCTTGCATCCTGTTGGCACTGTTTGCTCTGTTCGCACTACAGCTGGCCATGAAGTCCCTGTCCAGGGTGTTGGGGTTGTGCAGTTCACCGGGCCCGCTGGTCCTGTATACATCTCCGACGTCCTCTTTGTCCCTGATCTGGAACTCAGCCTGCTGTCTGTGCGTGCTTGCACCAAGATGGGCCTGGGTGTCACGCACACAGCTGCCGATGCTCGCATCTTTGTGTGCGACACCAAGGAGACCGTCCTCAGTGGGACGGTCGTCGATGATCTGTATCACATCTCTGGGTCCTCTGCGAGTGCCCCCCCTTTGCCTCCGTCTCCCACTGCTCGTGTTTTTGTGGCTGGTACTCTATTACCCGCGCACCACCATCTCTTGCATCGACGCCTCTGTCACGTGCACCTGGGGGCTGTTGACAGAGTGATCCGCACTCAGCCTGCTCTCAGTCTTGATGCGACGTCCTTTGAGGCACCGCCCACGACCGACTGCCTGGCCTGTGCTGAAGGCAAAATGCACCGGTCCACCTATCAAGCATCTGTCTCTAGGGCTCGTTGGCCCTTGGAGCTTGTTCACTCCGACATCATGGGTCCGCTCCCTGTCAAGTTTCAGGAGGACTACGGTCGCTACGTCCTAACGTTGAGTGATGACTTCACGCGCATGCGCTGGGTCTACAGTCTGCGTCAGAAAAGCGATGCCGCCATTGCAGTCCGCATTTGGCTAGTCATAGCTGAGCGCCTGTCTCCCCACCGCCTTCGGGCCTTTTGCTCGGATTGCGGCGGCAAGTACCTCGATAACATGGCCCGCTCCTTCACCAATCTTGGTGTCTTCCACAACCTCTCCGCTACCGCCACCCCCCAACAAAACGATGTCTCAGAGTGTTGGAACCGCACCATGGAGGATGCGGTCTGCGCCATGTGGGCCGATAGCGCCACGCCTGAGGCCTTTGCCTTCGAGGGCATGACATACATGACTTGGGTCTGGAACCGTATTCCCCACGGCCCCCTCCCAGGTCACCGCATGCCTTACGAGTTGTGGTACGGGCGTTGCACAGATCTGCACCTGGCCCGTGTCTGGGGCTCCCTTGCCTACGCCTGGTTCACACCGGAGCAGTAGGGGAGCAAGCTCTCTCCGCCGGGCCGCATCTGCACCTTCGTTGGCGTCGCCCCGCAATCAAAGGCCTGGCGGTTCTAGGACCCTGAGCGATGCCGCATCGTGGAGTCCCGTGACGCTCTCTTCTTCGAGCATCTCGCCTTCCATGACCTTGTCCACATCCACGCTCTGCGCATTGCTCATGTCCCTGTGTGTGCCGGACCTCGTAGTGTGGGGGAGGCTCATAGCACGGTTGGCACGGTGCCCCCGTCCAGCACGGTCACTCCGCCGCCGACACCCCAGGGGCTGTCCCCAAAAGTTGTGCCCACCGGCACTCTGAGCCCCGCCCCATCTGCGGCTCACTCCTTTGCCCCTGACTCTCTGCTCTCGCCCGTGTCCAAGGTTGCGTCCGAGGCTGCCTCCGCGTCTGAGGCTTTGCCTGATCCTGTGCCTGTCTCTGCATCTGAGGCTCTATCGGATCCTGCGTCTGCCTCCGCGTCTAAGGCTCTACCGGATCCTGCGTCCGCATCCGTGTTTGGCTCTGAGCCGTCCCTGCCTCCAGCCACAGACATGCCTGTGTCTACCGTGGGCCCGTCCCCGGTTGTCAAGGCCACGCCAGCCCCGAGTGACGCGCCTGCCGTGCAGTCCACAACGGCATGTGAGTCAGCAGCACCCACAGCTCCTGCCCCGTCGGACCCCTACACACGAGCACCCGGCAGACGTCTCCGCCCACGCCCCACGCACAACATCGTCCCGGGCACAAAGGACCCGGGCACGAAGGACCTCCGCCTGAGTGCTCGCGGCCTCGCTGAGATTCACCCTGTTTGTGCCACTAGTTTAGCACTACTTTCTCATGAGCGCGGTCTTGCTTGTGACGCCGCTGATTCCATGGTGACTGTTGTCCCTCCCTCTGCGGCATATGCCCTGGCTACACGCAGTGCACCAGTGCTGTCTTCCGACCCCACCAGTCTGCCTGAGGCCTTGTCAGCCCCCGACGCTGAGCAATGGCACGCTGCCTGCCAGACTGAGCTTGATGCCATCCGAGAGCACGGCGTCTTTGAGCTGGTGGACTTGCCAAAGAACCGCAAGGCCATCAAGGCCAAGTGGGTTTTGCGCAAGAAGCTCAAGCCAGAAGGCACTGTGGAGCGTTACAAAGCACGCCTGACAGCAAAAGGTTTCTCTCTGGTCTCTGGCGTGGACTACACGGAGACCTTTTCCCCTGTTGGGCGGATGACGACCACGCTCAAACTGTTGAGCCAAGTGGCACAACACGACTGGGAACTCCATCAGATGGATGTCAACAAGGCGTTCCTGAACGGGGACCTTGGGGAGGAGATCTACATGGTCCAGCCACCCGGCTTTGAGGATGGCACCGGTCACGTGTACCGGCTGTGGAAGGCCTTGTACGGCCTGAAACAGTCACCTCGCTGCTGGAACCAGGAGATCACTAGCACACTGAGATGCGCCGGCTTCGTTTAGAGTGATGCTGACCCATCCCTGTTCCTCTCACAGCCCCCAGCACCGCTCGCTGCCATCCTTGTCTACGTGGACAATCTTCTGATCGCCTCGCCCGACCTGGGAGCAGTGAACGCTGCCAAGACCGTTCTCTCCTTGGTGTACAAGTTGAAAGATCTTGGTGAGGCCTATGTCTTTGTGGGGATGGAGATCGTGCGCGGCCGTGTCCGCCGCACACTCTGTGTCCATCAGGGACGCTACTCAAAGATTGTGGGGGAGCGCTTTGCCGACCTCCTCGCTGTTGTCTGCACGGCCTCCACGCCCATGACCCCTGAGGGGCAGGCCGCCCTGAAGGTGGATGACCCAACTAACTTGGGGGAGCCACTCGATGTGACCCTGTACCTGGGAGTCATCGGCTCGCTCATGTACTTGGCCACCATGACACGGCCCAACATTGCCTTCACCGTCAACCTGCTCGCCCAGTTCTCACAGGCTCCACGCCAGCGAACACTGGAGGCCGTAGTTTGGTGTGTGCGCTACATCCTGTCCACCGCACGCTTCGGCCTCTACTTTTGCGAGCAACTGTCCGTTGTGCTTGATGGGTACACCGACAGTGACTGGGCGTGGAGTCTAGATGGCAAGAGCCGCACCGGCTACATCTTTCTCATTGGAGGCACTATAGTGTCCTGGCAAAGTGGGAAGCAAGGCTGCATCGCACGCAGCACTGCTAAGGCAGAGTATGTTTATCTAGGCACCGCTGCAGTGGAGTGTGTCTGGCTTGTCCGACTATTGCGTGAACTGCGTCAGTCCATTCCCCATGTGGTTCTCCAGTGTGACAACATGAGCGCGAAGGCCATCGCCAAGAACTCAGGTGTGTTCCATGCACGCACAAAGCACATCAATGTCGAGCACCACTTCGTGCGTAATCGGGTTGATCGTGGTGAGATCTGAGCCATCCACGTGGACACTGACAGGCAGTGCGCGGACTTTCTGACCAAGGCTCTGGGTCGTTCAAAGTTTTATGTGGCCACTCGTTCCGTGGGACTCTGCCCCATCCCTGTTGCAGGTTGATTCCTCATGTGCCACCTTGCGTGTGCTGTGCTTGCTGCCTGAAGCAGCTGTGCATGTCCAGCTCTCTACAACACTAGTGTCTGCATGTGCATGGACGTGTTCTGCCCTCTGGTCATGGAGGAGTATTGTGTGTGTCGTACACGGCTTACGGTGACCCCTCGGCTCATGTCCATTCACATGCAGATCCCTGAGACTAGCGACGGTGGCAGAAGACCGGCAGCCGGCGGCAACGGGCACCGAGAAGACTCTTATGTTTTTTAGATTCGTGCTGTGAGACAACACATAGGTGTGCAGCCTATCAGTTTGTAGATCTTGTCAATGCGGTCGTTCTGGTTCAAAAGGCTTGTCGTTTTGACGTGTCTGCGGGGAGTTATGGCCAAAAGTGTGTTATTGCCACTTTCTTGTCCTGCTAGAAAATATTGCCCTTGTGTGCCGCATGTCTGTGCATCCACTAGGGTCGTGACACTATTTAGGTTGTCCAGGCCTCAGTTGTCATCTCTCTCTGCACAATTAAATATTTGCAGCTTCTGACACTTGTGTTTGTGTCCCTAGCCAACCCCTTGCTGTTCTCACCTCCACTAGTGTGTGCTAGTGAGTTCGCTGGCCGGCTTGTATTTCCACGCCAGCGACAGCAGTGCTAGGAAGTTGTCTCTCAATCTGCCGCTTGGCTCCGGAGTCGATGATCGAGAACAAGGCGGTGTTTTCGGAGACGTGCAGGACCTGGATGGTTATCACGAACCCACTCTCCCAATCTAATGCGTTGGCGGAAGCGTTGGATTGCTTTCCTGCTCCCACTCCAACCGCAAGGTCCACCTTCTTCTTCCGGCATTCGCACGTCCAATGGCCCGGCTTTTTGCAGTAGTGGCAGTTTGCCTTTTTCTTCCCTCCTCTGCTGTTTTCCTTGGTTGGTGTAGCACCACTCCCATGACCAGAGTTGGTGATGAGAGCACTGTCCAGTCAGCTTCTGCCCTCCTCTCCCTTGCGTTGCTCCTCCTCAAACAGTAGGCTCTCCTCCACATCGTTGCGGAAGAGCTTGTCGCCACGCTGGTCCAGGGTAATGATGAGAGGAGTTTAGCTGCTAGGAAGGCGAGAGAGGATGATTAGCATGAGCACACGCTCCTTAGCAGGGTCTTCAATCGCAGCAAGCTCATCAGAGAGAGACTTCACCATGTTGATGTAGTCAATAATGGATCCGGACTCATCCATCTTCACAGTGTGAAAACGACGACGCAGATGCACGTTCATAAGGATTGACTTGGAGGTATCAGTTGACTCAAGATTTTTCCAAACCTCCGGTGTGAGGATGCCACAGACGAGGAGTTGCTGTCATCCGGCGAGGCAGAGGTAGATGGTGGCAAGGGCGCGGTCACACTTCTCGTGATAGGTACGGGCCTCACCAGGAGAGAGGGAGCCTTCAGCAGGTTCCTTCTCCTTCTCATCCACCTGGCTCCAGAGACCCTTCTCCATCAGTACCATCTTCATGTTGTGGCTCCAGTTGAAGAAGTTCTTGCCTTTGACCTTGGCGATATTGACGCCGGCCACCACCAAAGCGGATGTCGCCATGGTTGTGCAACGTTCAGCCCACAAATGGCTCTCTCACTCAACAGGGTGCAAGGAATGCCTCAAGGATGAGGCAAAGCCTTGTTATAGCTCTGATACCACTGATAGAAACTGGGGCAGCCCTCAGAGAGGTGATCAGGCTCACTAAGAGCCGCCTAGGCATGATCAACTGTTTGTGAGAGGGAGTTGCAGGTTGCACAGACAGAAATCACGGAAGCAAATGTACGTTTGAAAATAATGCAAATGTCTAAATATACTCTTGAGTGATGAATTAAATACTCACACCTTTCTAAAAAGTCCTTATATGCCTCATTTGGCCAAGGGAGCACAGAGATACACTCTGTCAAAGTTCACCCTATGGCACACTCTCCTAGCCTAGCGGGATGAGCATCAGGCACCTTGTCACACATGAGAATTATGACTCACACGACCTGTACGGATAACAGTCATGGTCTGATCCTTCCTTGAAATCTTCTCGAGGTCCTCCAACTGGGTTCTCCTCCTTGAAGGCAGCTCTCAGCCGTCCTGTCCAATAATCCTACTGCCTTTTGAGCTCAAAGTACTCAGGTCATCCCTTGAACCTGACCCATGATCTCCAAACTTTGGAAATCCATATCTCACTCAAACGGACTCCGAATTGAGTTCCATAAAGTGTGTTGGAACCTGTTGAACATCATGTATTCAGATTTTAGGCAAGATGGTCTTTATCGAGCAACCTATTTTTGTCACTTTCTGGCACCCTCATATCCATCATGATGCACATTCCTTGGACATAATGATAGATACGATGGGCTCTATGTGATATTTTATTGTTTCTAAAAAAATTACATGCTTAATATTTGGTTCACTTCTCCACAGACTTGTTGATTCACAGTTTCGTGGGTGAGGCAAATGGTCATATATAGAAGTGGCGGGCTATCCCGTCACATAGTCCTTTCCGAAGTCGCCCCATGATTCCGTCACAACAGGTAGGGGTTGGAGCAGACAGGGTGACCTCGTGCGACAAGATTTTTGTCTCTGATATGTGTTGCATGATTTGTAGAAGGCTGACAGGTCCATCTGCATGCTGTCCCACCAGTAGTCTTTCACGGGCTTCTTGAGCATTTTGTCCTCGCCATAGTTTCCACCTAGACTGGTGTCGTGGCATTCCTCTGGTAGCATTCTCCAATAGCATCCTCCATAGCTCCTCGTTTAGTGGACCAAGGAACTCCTCGGTCACTATAGATGGATGAAGTTTCTGGTCTCTGGTTATGGTCCAATGGTGGACTACATCATGGTTACTGAAACTTCATGGCCACAACCTCAAGTAGTCGAAGTTAGACTCAAGAAACTTCATCCATCGATTTTTTGACGGCTCAGATTTGGCCGAGTCCTGAATTGTTTCACGGCGTGATGGTTGGTGTGTATGAAGCATCGTCAACATTGAAGGTTGTACTGCCATATCTTGGATGTCTTCATGAAATCGAGTATTTCTTTCTTGTGCAACGTGTTGTTAAGTTCTGGTCTTCGTAATATCCTTGACATGTACACAACCGGTTGTTTTTATCCACCGTCATTGTCTTCAAGGAGAATGGCTCTGATGGCTCAATCGGACGCATCAGTAACCATGATGTAGTCCAACATTGGATGCGTCAATTGTAAGGCTGGCGTCATGGTGAGAGCATTTCTCAAAGAGTTGAACGCTTCTTGCTCGTAGTCCCTCCAATTCCAATCAATATTTCTTCAAATAAGATCAGAGAGAGGTGCAAAAACTCGAGCATAATCCTTTAGAAATCAGTTATAGTAATTACAGACGCCCAAAAATTCTTGGGCATCTCGGACATTTGTGCGCATTGGCCAATCAGCGACTACATCCACCTTTTTCGGGCCCATGGTGAAGCGTCCACCACCAATGATGTGATCCAAAAACTCGTGGGAGCATTTGTGAGTGTGAACGGCAAAATCGTAAACTGGAACTTTCCGTATCTGGTGTAGAATGATGCCTTCTTGATGTCCTTATCAGATATACGGATCTAATGATAGCTGCTACGTATGTCAATTTTGCTAGAAATTTGGATCCCACAAAGTTAGTAAAAAAGTCCGTCTGCTCGCAGTAGAGGGTAGCAGTTCTGGATGGTGGTATCGTTCAACACTTGAGAGTCCACGCAAATTTGCATCCCTCTGATTTTGTTTATACAAAAAGTACGCATGCCATGTATGGTGACGTGGAAGATCTGATGAATCCCTGACCAAGCATCTCGTCCAGCTGCTTCTTGAGTTCAATCAGCTCCTGGTCACTCATCCGATAGGCCTTCTTGACTGTTGGTCTACTGTCCAACTTCAAGTCTATTTCATGGTCAATGGTTTTCTCCAGAGGCAGTTCTCGGGGAAGTTCATTGGGGAAAATCCCTTCTAACTCCTCGATAAGAGTTGCAAACTCCTTCAGTACTGTTGTGAATTTCTAAGGAGTCGAGGCCAACATCATTGTCTCGGCAGTCGTGTTTTTTTCTACTTCCCCTGCTTTCATGTGGACTAGCCACGCTTGAGCTCTTCACTTCACATACCTCATGGCCACATCCAAAGGTATTGGTTGGCTTTTTGTGGCTGCCGTACCATCCTCTACAGCTTCCACCTCTACTGCTTCCCATAACCGTTGTTGCGTCATTGGTCGCTCGACTAAAGGGTCATTTTTTGCCAACGATATTGATGTAGACTGATTCGCTTCTCAAATCCACCATCAGATTGTGTCAGTACATGAAATCTCATCCGGGTATGACTTTGTAGTCTCTCATTTGGCAAGTTCTCCAGACTGTTTTGTCCTGCAAATCTTCCATTTGCAATTGGAGTATTTTGTGAAGTGGACGAATCTGCAGTCATCCAACATGGTATTTCCTTCGATCACTTCTGGTTCAGCTTGCAAACACAGCTTATAAACCATGTCATTGCTTCCAAAGAAAGAAGAAGCTCCTCCATCCGGTAATGTTGGTGCCGTTCTGTGACTCTTGTTATCCCTCGGTTGTCCTCGTAGCAATGTTGTTGATTGATCATCCTCGTACCCCTTGTCAAACTTTGCGATCTCAAGAACCCTCCTCTGGAGCAATGTGAGCCACTCAGATGGGCAATCAATCGGTATAGAATAGCCTTGCTCTCTACTACTGCCCTTTGTCGTTTCCCAATTCATTATTCTTTCTCTTTTACTTCTCCCCGTTTTGGGTGTACTGAAGTCGTTTCCGACAGTCAAGTGAGGTATGACCAGGCTTCCTGCAACTCCAGCAAATCTGTTTATCGCGTTGATGGATGGTGTCAATTGCCATCAGAGATGAGATTTTTGTCAACTGCAAATTTCCTTTGCCACACTAAAAATTGTGGCTTTGGGGTCTCCAGCCATTGGATTTCTACATCTGAGCGTTGTCGTCAGCGCTAATGATGAGGTTGGCTGATACAATCATTTGCGAGATGTCGTCCTTGATGCCAAAAATGGCAATTTCTTGCTGAACATCTCACTTGCGGCTGTTGTAGTAGAAACACAGTTCATCAGGGGTGAGGTGACTATCATGATGATTTTGTGAAAAACACCAAGTATATTCCACCTTTCTTTTAATGCTGATGCAGACATTCGATTTTGTACCGTGCGTCTGACTTCTTGTTTAGCTTCCTATAATTAGCAAGGGTAGCGTGCATGAAGTTGCTCCACGCTTTTAGTGGCATGAGAGATTCAAGCCAAGTTAGATTCATCTGCTTGAGAGGTAGTGCGCCTGTCTTTGACGATGTGAGAGTGGACACGTGAGCCGTTGATCTAGCTCCGCAGGTGTCCTCCTTTTTTTTTATGTTCTTTAGATTATACCACCAACACAAGGTCAATTTTCATGCAAAAGCAAGGTTTCAAAATCAACTTTCTTCGTTTCCGTGTTGATCCCAGCAGCGGTAAAGTACACCTCCAAAGTTGTCAGCCACAGCCTGACCGTTGGTCCCTTGGAGTTTGCGGGACTGAACGGCTTGGGGAGTGCTGATCGAATCTGGGGCTCACTCAAGAGTTGAAGATTTTTCTAGGTTAGCACAGCTTTGCGCGCACAAGAAATCCTAAGTTCCTCCATCACCATGTTGAGTTATTGGAGCAAATGGGTATTGAGACTCTCAAGTCTCGACAGCATGTTGCACATTTCTTCATTCATGTGTGCTTGTTGGCCAATGTCTCCCATCGTGCCAGGTGTCGACCAGACAAGCAGCGGTGGAGGCGAAGGGTTTGTTGAGCCCGAGGGGTCTCTCATTGTGTTGTCCATCAGGTTCGTCAGTGTTATGCTGTTTGCCGCGAAGGTTGCTGCCTCTGTGGTTAGGATTGTTGGCATCTATTCATAGTTTTGTTACAGATTCTGCCAGAGGCTTATTTCTATTGCTATTGTTATTGTGTGTAACTGTGATCCCTGTATTGTGTTGGACTTCCAGTTTCAGGAACAAAAGCAATCAAAGGTCGCCGTTAGGCACGAATCGTAGCAATTTAGCGGGCGCATTAGGACGGCCCCTTAGGCCGCCTCTAACTTTGAATCAGGCATGAGAGACCGATAAGACAACGGTTGCTTTAGCTAATTGAAGTAGCCACACTGTAGCAAGTGCTAACGCGCCTTGCAAGCAACCACATTGCACTACAAGCAGCCTAGAATGGCAAGTGAAAAGCAGGCGCCCCGAGTATGTCCATGTTTGCGTGCTACTGATCCTCCATCACTTGATTATTTGCTCGGGACTGTTGGTTGTCACCGATTACGCTCACTCCATTTGCCATTGTCGTCGCAAATTCTGTGATCATCTGAATGGTGGAGATGTGGTGAAGACTCGTGTGAGGTTGTGGCCTTGTAGTTATTGTGTCAATTGCCCCTCCAGTGCCACTACGCTCTGATACCAAGTGTCACGCTGAGCGAAACATAGGTGGTTCACAAGGATGAGGTACGGGACAAAAGAAGATTGAAGGAATTGGGACAAATGGATAATTTGTACTATGAAAAGTGTACTTCAATGACAATTGTTGAGTAATTCAAGCAAATACATAAAATGCCGAGAATGGAAATGTGGCATGTTTTGGTTCCTCGACGCTCAAGCCAAGCAACGCATGCAAGGTCGTGCCATGAGTGGGTGATTCGAGAAGCTTCATCAAGGAGTCGGGGGGCTTCGAGAACATCGAGGCAAGTCTAGCACTGTCAAGAAGTCAACCGAACACAATTGAAACATTGATATGGTTTGCAACACTTCTATCGACCATTCTGTAGTATGGTCAAAGTTGTCACAAACTTTTGGAACGGAACTCTGCAGGACAAAACAGGTGGCCAAAATTGTTATGCTAATTGGACACCGATAAGCATAGAAATCCTGAAGTCGTCACGTGGTGGGCCAAGAATGTAAGAACAAAAATGTCTGGTCACTGAGGTTAGGGACTCGTGTATGCCAGAGATGTGACAACAACCCTGAACTCTCCATTGCACCCTCTCTTCAAGACTCCTTCTAAATAAACCTGTAAATCAAGCTCATTTACCACTTATGTGGACCTAATTTCTTTTCTCTCATCCACCAAAATTTTCAGTGAGTTAATGTCACTGTAGCATCCCTTATGAAGAAAGCTTCCTAAACTTTGTGCTTGGACATGTTTCCTTTACATTGATCGCTCACCATGCTGTTAAATCAGGTAGAACATACGTTGTTCACACATTGAAGTTGTAGAGCAAAAGATGAATTCAAATCACAGGACACTTGACTTAATTTCAATTAGCTTAACATTTCTTTTATGGAATGTGTCGTAAATTTTGAGTGCATACACGCAATAGAAAAAACATAGTTGAAGCATACTTGAGGTCTTTCTTATGCTGAGCGGATCGTAGATGGTTCACAAGGATGAGGTGCACAATAAAAAAACATACTAGCCATGGGAAAGTTGAATTTTTTATGTCTAGCAGGAATTTTACTTTCATCACAAGTATCAGACATCTTGAGCGCATAAAAACAATAGCGAGAAGCAAAATGAGGCACGTTTTGGGTCTTGCGTGCTCTAGTCACTCAGCGCATTCAACGTCAGGTCGTTGGTGGTCATTCAAAGAGACAGCGCCAAGATTTTGGGGGCTTTTGAGAATATCTAGGCATGTCTTTGTAGAATCATAGCATCATTGGGAAGTCAGCCGAACAGATTTGAAACACACCGTTTGTGGCAGTTCTGTCGATCCTTCTAGGAAGTGGTTGAACTAGTCAGAACCTACGCAAACGGAACACTGGATGTTGGGGCTGTTGTGTTGTCTATCGAAGGCACGCCGTGACCTCTGGCCTTGTTGTACACTCACCTCAGCAATGTAGGAGATTGACTCTGGAGATCATTGCTGCTAGTTCAATCCTCAAGGGAGAAGATGCTACAGTACTGGTAAGCAGCACATGGGTGTGTGCCAGGCGGCGACCCCGTGTCAAATGGAAGAAAAAGGCTAGCTTGCTTTTGTGCACTCTCCACAAGCTTCCACAACTTTCTTTGCTTTAATGCAAAAAATCAATGAAATGCTGGGGTTCCTAGCACTGGTCTGGGAGTAGGTAGCCGGGTCGCTCCTCTTAGACTCCATGCTACCGGAGTTCTTATAGGCAAGACACTTGTAGGTTTTTCTCAAAATAGGCCTAGTGTGATTCGAGCCCTTGAGCGACAAGATGTGCAAGCGATGTTGAGCTTGCCGCTCACTCGCTAGCTCATGTGCATGCAACAGCTCTATCCATTGTTACTCATAATCTATCACGCTCCCTTGGATGTGTCACACCACGACGCTTCGTCCCCAACGCATTCTCAACCTACTCTTTTTTTTGTCCCTCTCACTAAACGCTTTCACCTACTGGTATCAGAGTAAGTAGTGAGAGGGAACATTGCATTCGAGCTTGGTGATCCTGGCCGTTGGGATATCTCGTTGTTGCCACCGCCGTCATTCCCAAAGCTGGATCCATGCAGCTATTACAGTCTTGCAGCAGGAGCATCAAGGCACAACACCCTCTGGTTCTTGTGCACTCAATGATCCACACTGCACTCTTTATGGACTAGGCAGTGCATTGCCACACCCGCGGGTTCGCTACACCCACGGGCCTTGCAAAACCAGCTACCACCGCCATCTCGCAATAATGGCAAGGAGCACTCTGCACCAGCCACCTCCTTTAGCTGCAGCTGTATTCTACGTGGGCAGCCGCAGCTTTGAGGAGTAGCATACACTCTTTCACCCTCTCGATTTTTTCACACCCACCAGCCTCTTGTACTCTCTGCCACCGCCACTACAAAGAAGAAGTGGCAGTGGTTAGGAGCACTCTACTCCAGCCACCTACTTCAGCCTCTACCACCTCCTAAGCGGGCAGCAACAGCCTAGAGGGGCAGTCACACCCTCAGACCCGCGGGTTCCGTCAAACCCACAAGTTCCGCGTGACCGCTGTAGCCACCCCTCCATAAGATCGGTTGTGACTCGGACCACTTTGCTCCATTCACTCCATGTGGCCGCCGCCACTTCTTTAGCAACAGCCACGCTTGTACACCCATTGGTTGCATCACACCCACGGCCCTATGTTACCATCTGCTGCCACCAATCTGCATCAGCACTAGTGGATGAAACTTTAGCATCATAAGTTGTCCGCCCACCGCCTGGGCAGCAGCTGCAACATAAACAGTTACAACAGCAGTGGTGACAGCAGCTGTAGCAGCAGAAGTCACATCGGCTGGATCAGCGAGGAGCACTAAAGTAGGCCACTACGCCCTGCTTTGACAGAAGGCCTCTCACCATTAACTTGGAACAGCACAGCTGCGGTGGTGCTACCTGTCACGCTGGCACACGGGGACATTCCCGGAGTGTTACCACTTGGTGAAAACTATCAGGGACGGGCAGCATGCTACCAATCGCGTCTGCACCAAGCAGGAGCAGTGACACCGCACGCAAGTCAGCCACAGCAACGTTAGCGCAGACACCTCATCAACATCCGGTGAGTGCCTCCTCCCCTATCTCTCCAGACAGGGGTCAGTACTCGTATGACGCCCCCGAGTTGAATATCACTGCTACTCATCTATACGCAACACTTACATAACATACGATCAATCTTATGATTGCACTGACATGTGAAGCCTCAACCGTCATAGACGTCCTTGCAGTAGGCACAGCAAGTCGTTCACCTAAGGCCCTCACCGAGGACGGAGTTGTTGTTGGACACATCGTTGCAACAGCTATAGATATTGTTTCAAGGATCTCAATAGCTGCATTTGCTATCATATCTGCCACAGCTTCAGCAATGTCTATCACAATTGCGGCCTCATCTGCCATCCACACTTCAACAGCAGTAGACATCACTTCTACAACATCAACTTCATCTGCATCCTCTAGCCTCGTCATTTGTTGTAGCCAACTTCACCACCGCGGGTGTAGTGCTCACCAAAGACGGCTTGGGCCTAGTAATTCCTTTTCTCTCCACTATCTCCATTCTCTCTGGTAATGATGATGCTACCATTCCTCTACTCCTTGCATTTCTACACAACCCATCCCCTTCCACAAACTCATGAGCTATTCTCTTACATGCCATCTCTGCGAGTGCCTTGTCTCTCCTCTCTTTTTTCCCATGTCCACTGGGACGGGAGAAGCTCTGTCAGAATCTGTCTGGCAAATCCCTTATGTTGTCACCATGCCAGGTAACAACGAGCTAGTCATAGTTTCACTGCACTGCCAGCTAAACTGCACTCATTAGGCTCAGCATAGGCTGAAGAACGGCTTCAGTTGGTAGAAGACAGCCGTGCTGCCTCTGCTTATGAGGTGGCCACCATCGTGCTCAAGCACCTGTCCATTGCCTCTATTGTCCCACCTGCTGGTACCAATGCTGGCACCAACTCTAGCACATCCTCCACACCTTCTGCTTCTGTTACCTTTGCATGTACCCCAATAATCACCCTCGTTACTGCTACCCTCTTGTTGCACTGCATCAGCATGACTTCTTCTCTCAACAACCAGTGCTTGCTACCGGGTTCGCCTTCTCCTGTTGCGAAGTGCGCTTTAGCATATGGGGACAGGGGGAGCAGCTATTGGAGAACTACTCTCCGGCTGTCCCTCCATGCACACCAACTTTTGCTGAGTCTACCCGTGCCACTTGCGCTC
>SZWC01004702.1:8357-21573 GCA_023375785.1 Penium margaritaceum | reverse complement strand
TAAAAATAATCAGGTCACAAAAGCAAATAGAGGATGTTTTGCTGTAGCACTTTACGGAACTCCATTCGGAGTCCGTTTGAGGGAGATATGGATTTTCAAGGTTTGGTGGCAATGGGTCCAGTTCAATTGACGGCTCCTGCACTACCAGCACCAATGACGGCCACATTTATTGGCCAGGGAGGTTTGGAGCGGCCTTCAAGGTAGAAAGGCGGCAGGAGGACCTTTAGGGAGCTTCAAGGAAGGTCCCCACCAAGATTATTGGTTGTGCACATCGCAGAGATGGTAATTCTCTTGTGTGATAGTGTGTCTGCCGCTCATCCCGCTAGGCTAGGAGTGTGCTAGGAGGTGAACTTTGACAGAGTGGTTCCTCCAACTCCATGCGCAAAATGAGGCGTACTTAGGCTTATTAGAAAGCTGTGCTAAAGTAATTTCTCACTCCAGAGTCGATGCAGACATTTGCGCTCTTTGCAAACCTACATTGGCTTCCGTAGTTTCTGTTTGTGCAACCTATAACTCCCCCTCACAAACAGATGGTTCTGCCTAGGCGGCTTTTGGTGAGCCTGATCACCTCCCTGAGGGCTGCCCCTGTTTCCATCGGTGGTATCAGAGCTAGAACAAGGCTTTGTCTCATCCTTGAGGCATTCCTTGCACCCTGTTGTGTGAGAGAGTCGTTTGTGGGCTGAACGTTGCACTACCATGGCGACATCCGCTTCTATGGTGGCCGACGTCAACATCGCCAAGTTCGAAGGCAAGAACTTCTTCAACTGGAGCAACAACATGAAGATGGTGCTGATGGAGAAGGGTCTCTGGAGCCAGGTGGATGAGAAGGAGAAGGAACCAGCAGAAAGCTCCCTCTCCCCTGTTGAGGCCTGTACCTACCGCGAGAAGCGTGACCGCGCCCTCGCAACCATCTACCTCCACCTCGTCGAACGGCAGCATCTCCTTGTCCATGGTATCCTCACGTCGAAGAAGGTTTGGAAAACGCTTGAGTCCACTTATGCTTCCAACTCAATCCTCATGAACATACAGCTGCGTCGTCGCTTTCACACTTTGAAGATGGATGAGTCTGGATCCATGATTGACTAAATCAACATGGGGAAGTCTCTCAGCTTGCTGCAATTGAGGACCCTTTCAAGGAGCGTGTGCTCATGCTAACCATCCTTTCTGGTCTTCCTAGCAGCTAAACTCCTCTCATTGTTGCCCTGGACCAGCGTGGCGACAAGCTCTCCCTCAATGATGTTGAGGAGAGCCTGTTGTTTGAGGAGGAGCAGCGCAAGGGAGAAGAGGGCGGAAGCAGACTGGACGTCGCTCTCATCACCAAATCTGGTCATGGGGGTGGTGCTGCACGAACGAGGGGCAACGGCGGAGGAGGGAAGAAGAAGAAGGGGAACTACCACTACTGCAAGAAGTCGGGCCATTGGGCGCACGAATGTCGGAAGAAGAAGGCGGACCTTGCGGCTGGAGCGGGAGCGGGAAAACAGTCCGACGCTTCCGCGAAAGCCACAGATTGGGAGAGTAGATTCGTGATAACCATCCGGGTCCTACACGTCTCCGACAACACCACCCTGTTCTAGATCATCGACTGGGGAGCCACGCGGCACATGACATGTCGCCGGGAGTGGTTCGTTGTCTACACCGTAATTGAGCCTCGTCGGGTGTACAAGGGGGACAACCATGTGCACATGGCGGTTGGGGAGGGTGAGATTGTGTTTTGTGCTTCCGTCGAGGGCAAGCACGTGATCGTCGTGTGAAGGGGGTGCTCCATGTTCCGGGGCTCACAGCTAACCTCCTCTCTATCTCATTTCTTATCTTCGAAGGCATGCAGGTTCGCTTTGAGAATGGTGGCTGCACCATCTCTGCAAGTGCGGGGCGTGTGCTTGCAAAAGCGGACAAGGAGGACGGTCTTTACCGCCTCTATGTGGCGTTGGAGAAGGAAGTTGACTCAGCGTTGGCGGCAAGAGATGGAAAACACGACATCGGCCTGTGGCACCGCCGGCTCGGTCACCTCGGCTTTGGTGCCATCATCTCCATGCAGCAAATGGTCCGCGACGTGGAGCTCAAGGGGTTGAAGCAGCCTGGTGCATCGGCTTGTGAGAGCTGCATTGAAGGAAAGCAAGCCCGCGCTCCTTTCACAGGGGAAGGGAAGGGGGCGGCTGAGCTTCTCTCACTCGTTCACTCTGATTTGTGCGGTCCCATGCCATCACAGTCCTTGTCCGGCAAGTTGTACTTTGTCACGTTCATTGATGACAAGTCGAGAAAGACGTGGGTGTCCTTCTTGGCTGGAAAGGATGAGTGCTTTGATGGTTTCAAGGTGTGGATTACTGCTGCACAGAATGAGAGTGGCAGGCGGTTGAAGGTGCTTCGCAACGATGGTGGAGGAGAGTACCTCTCCAACGACTTCCGCACTTTCCTCGAGCGTCGCGGGATCAAGCACGAGATAACCCCACCTGGAACACCACAGCTGAACGGCATGGCTGAACGTGTGAACCGCACATTCATGGAGCGTGTTTGCAGCATGCTCCAAGACGCGGAGCTCCCACCAACAATCTGGGCGAAAGCGATCAACACTGCAGTGTACCTGAAAAACCGAGGTCCCACGCGCGCCGTACCACTGATGACACCAGAGGAGGCGTGGACGGGACACAAGCCAACAGTGACGCACTTGAAAGTCTTCGGGTGTGGCGCATTTGTGCATGTGCCTACCGGCAGCCGTGACAAGCTGGATGCAAAGTCGGTGAAGGCCGCCTTCATCAGCTACGACACCATGGGATACCGCCTCTATAACCTCGCTGCTCACAAGATCATCCACATCCGTGACGTCGACTTTCAAGAGGACGTGGAGGCCTGGAGTTGGGGCCCTATGTCTGCAGTTCCACTTGCTCCTGCACTTGTACCTGAAGTGGGAGAAGAGCCGGTAGCAGAAGAGGGCGGTGCGGAAGATGGCAATGATAGCGGCATCAACAAAGAGGTGGAGGGAGCTGAGAAGGAGAAGGAGCCAGCAGCCGAACCTGATGAGGAGGACCAACAAAGCAACATACAACAGCTGCCACAACGGTCCGCACTTATCAGCAAAGGTGCAAAGGACAGTGGAGAGTTGCTGAGGCGATCCGAGCGCCTCGTAAGCAAACAAGGCCGCTAGAGGAGCTGGTGAACCTTTGTACCATTCCACCACCAACGGAGTCGTCTGACCTCGAGCTTCTCTTCCTCACAGTCACTGATGATCCAGCCACATTCGCTGAAGCCATGCGCAGCGCCGAGGCGGCAGATTGGGGTGCTGCAGCAGACGAGCAGTATGGTGCGCTCATGAAGAACGGCACCTGGACCCTCGAGGAAGCTCCACGTGGCAGCCGGGTGATCGGGTGTCGGTGGATCTTCAGGCGCAAGCGTGGTGCGGATGGTAAGGTGCTCAGGTACAAAGCACGTTTGGTTTCAAAGGGGTATGCACAGACTGAGGGTGTGGACTACAAAGAGACATTTGCACCTGTCGCAAAGTTCCCATCCATCCGAGCGATCCTCGCTCTTGCTGCTGCTATGGAGTGGGAGGTGCACCAAATGGATGTGACGTGTGCTTTTCTGAATGGTGACCTCAAAGAGGATGTGTACATGGAGCAGCCGGAGGGGTATGTGGTGGAGGGAAAGGAGGATTTGGTGTGCAAGCTTGTGAAGGCCCTCTACGGCCTGAAGCAAGCCCTGCGAGCATGGTACCATAAGATGGATGAGCAGCTGGTTGGCCTTGGCTTTGTGCGCAGTGAAGCTGACCATGCAGTCTATGGGCGCACGCAAGAGGCAAGCCAGGTCATCATCTTTCTCTATGTTGGTGATCTGCTCATTGCATCTGACTCCAAGTCTCTTTTGGACAATGTGAAGCAGTCCCTTGGTGCCAGGTTCAACATGAGTGACATGGGAGAGCTCAGTTACTACCTTGGCCTTCAAGTCTATCGCGACCGACAGCAGCAGATTTTGGAGCTGTTGCAGAGCACGTATGTGAGTGACGTCGTCAAGCGCTTCAACATGGCAGGAGCGCGCAAAGCAGTGACACCACTGGAAGTGGGAGCGAAGCTGAGCATGACGCAGACTCCCCGCGGCATGCAAGAGAGCAGCCGCATGCAAGTAGTGCCGTACGAAGCAGCAGTTGGGAGCCTCACGTACGCAGCAGTCTTCACGCGCCTCGACATCAGCCAAGCAGTGGGAGTGCTCAGCAAGTTTTCCGCAAATCCGTGCATGCCGCATTGGGAGGCGGTTAAGCGCGTGCTGCACTACCTTGACAGTAGCAGCAGCCTTTGCCTCACTTTCAACAGCAACAACAGCCCCATCCTCATCAGCTACGGTGACGCGGATTGGGAAGGTTACCTGGACACAAGGAGGTCGACCAGTGGGTTTGTGTTTGTACTCGGGGGAGGTGCAATCAGTTGGAGGAGCAAGAAGCAAGAGTGTGTCGCCCTCTCCTCTACCGAAGCTGAGTACATCGCCTTGAGTGAAGCAGCAAAGGAAGCCGTGTGGCTGCGTGAGCTGCTGGCAAGCCTTGGACAGCAGCAGACCACAGCGACTAAAATCTACTGTGACAACATGAGCGCCATTGCTCTGACCAAGAACGCAGAGTTTCATGCCCGCACCAAGTACATTGACTTGCAATATCACTTCATCTGCGAACTTGTGGCGAAGCAGGTGGTGCAGATCAACTTTTGCCCTTCAAGCATGATGCTGGAAGACTTCCTGACCAAGCCGCTGGCAGCACACCGCTTTCAGCAGCTGAGGGGACAGTGTGAACTTGTGTGATTTTTATTCATGCAAAGTTGGAGAATGTTGGATATGGGGTACCAAAAAAGTGACCAAAGTGGGTTTCTCGATAAAAATCATCAGGTCACAAAAGCGAATAGAGGATGTTTTGCTGGTTCTGTAGCACTTTACAGAACTCGATTCGGAGTTCGTTTGAGGGAGATATGGATTTTCAAGGTTTGGTGGCAATGGGTCCGGTTCAAGTGACGGCTCCTGCACTACCAGCACCAATGACGGCCACAATTATTGGCCAGGGAGGTTTGGAGCGGCCTTCAAGGTAGAAAGGCGGTAGGAGGACCTTTAGGGAGATTCAAGGAAGGTCCCCACCAAAATTATTGGTTGTGCACATGGCAGGAATGGTAATTCTCTTGTGTGAGATTGTGACTGCCGCTCATCCCGCTAGACTAGGAGTGTGCTAGGAGGTGAACTTTGACAGAGTGGTTCCTCCAGCTCCATGTGCCAAATGAGGCGTACTTAGGCTTGTTAGAAAGCTGTGCTAATGTAATTTCTTACTCCAGAGTTGATTCAGACATTTGCGCTCTTTGCACACCTACATTGGCTTCCGTAATTTCTGTCTGTGCAACTTGCAACTCCCTCTCACAAACAGTTGGTCCTGCCTAGGCGGCTCTTGGTGACCCTGATCACCTCCCTGAGGGCTGCCCCTGTTCCCATCACTCTTCAAGCTCGTTGACCTACCACCTGATTGCAAAGTTGTCTTAGTACACTGATTCTTTCAACGCAGGCTGAATCCTGATGTTGTTGATTGATACAAGGCACATCTCACCGTGAAAGGTTTTTCACAAATCCATGCCATGCACTTTGATGAGACATTTGCACCCGTTGGGCGCTACACCATTGCCCATGCCCTCCTCAGTTTTGTGGTGCACCATGAGTGGGAACTCCAGCAGATGGATGTGAACAATGTCTTTCTGCATGGCATCTTATATGAGGAGATCTACATGGTGCAGGCACCCGGTTTTACCAATGGCACCACCAAGGTCTGGTGCTTTTACAGGGTCTTGTATGGCTGAAGCAATCCCCTTGCTGCTGAAGCATGGAAATCACTTCTACTCTTGAGAGGGGTGGATTCTATCATAGTGCGGTTGACCCTACAGTTTTCGTTGGTCCTCCATCGTCCCCTCTTGCTGATGTCCCTGTCTATGTTGGTGACTTGCTCATTGTCTCTCCGAGTCCCTCTACTGTGCGGTATGTAAAGTCCTTACTATAGTAGGTCTACAAAATGAAGGTCCTTGGCCCTGCCCGAGTGTTTCTTAGCATGGAGTATGGGCGAGACTGTCCAAAATGCATACTGCATGTACATTAGGCTACCTACATCAGCAGTCTTAGTGAGCGCTTTGCTCCCCTGCTTGCTGTGATTCCATCATCTTCTAGTCCCATGACCCCAGCTGGCCAGAGTTCCCATCTTCCTAAGTTCCCACAGCAGCGTCATCTTGAGGCTACACTTTGTGTTGTTCCTGTATACACTCTCGACAATGCGTGTTAGGCTTTGCTATAGAGCACAAGCATTTGTAGTTGTCACAGCTACACTTCAAATGAATGGGCTAATGACACTGATGCTCACAATCGGTCAGGCTATATCTTCTTTCTTGGAGGCACTGTTGTGTCTTGGAAAAGCGACAAGCAGGATTGCGTTAGAAGAAGCTCCAGTGACGTAGAGTACGTCGCTCTCAGCTCAGGTACATGTGAAAGTGTCTGGTTGTGTCACCTTTTGCAGCAGCTGTGTGTGCCCATCTGTCGCATCACTCTACGCTTTGGCAACCTAACCATAAAGGCCATTGCCACAAATCACATCATGCACCTCTCACACACAAAGCATATCAGCGTCAAGCACCACTTTTTTCGGAAATGCATCACTTCTGGTGTTGTGAAGGTTGTCTGGGTGGACACGCGTTTTCCGTGGGTTGATTTCCCGACCAAGGCACTCAACTTTGGCTCATTCGAGTTTGTTGTGCATGCAGTTAGTGTGACACGTCCAGCCTCTGCACCTCACTAAGTCTGAATGACGTTGCCCTCTTGCAGCTCTGTGATATATATTGTGGTCTCTCCATGCGGATCAAATGTTGTCATTTGTAATTTGTGTGCTTCTTTGTCTGCGGGCCTGGGGGTGCTCATATTGGTGCTCAAGTGCCGACCTTTCAATACATTGACTACTATCCACTGGTCTCCACATACACACATCTATGAAGGAGAATAAATCAACATGGCTATCCTGCAAACCTGGTGGATCTCTGAAGCAATGGCAAGCTCAAAATCCGCGGCGTTCTCGCCGGCTCGGCTCTTGTTCCCTCAGCCACTTCAAAAGCATAGGGCCTGTGCCAATGGGCCAGCCAGCAGCTCTTTGAAACCTCTCATATGAAATGTTGTTGCACAAAGCACACTCGGTGGCATGCCCACATACACTTTGGGATGATGTTGATTGCTTTGCATGCATTGCTGGTTTTTGTGGTTGCTTTGGGTTAGTTGCCGGGTGCTAATCTTGTGAGGGTCATGCTGTCGGGTTTTTCCTGCGGCAGGCGTGCTCGGACTAGTTGCAAAGAGGTCTGGCTTGATCCCAGAGGTGGCGGTGGCTACACCTCGTGCATGATGCAGGAGGTGGAGCTTGCTCACCGTGCTAAGGCCTCACTCCACCCAACCACTCACCACTCGTTTTTCTCACATCTTTACAAGCATGCTTGCCACAAATCCATGGCATATCCCTCCTTCCCATGCTCTCACTCTCTCACTCTCTCTTGATCTCCTTCCCTCACACCATTCCACCAATTTTAGTGAGGTCGAGCAAGTTCACTTCAACGCATGGGATCCCCCATGCAAATGCTATAGAAACCCTCCTCGTGATAGTCACAAACCCCTCAATGAAGGGGTTTATGATTCCCGAGTGGAGATGCTGATCTCAGCACTCCAGAGCATGCATGTGACATCACTTCGGTGCAAAACTCATGTCGGAATCGTTGAAACCGAAAACCCAGGACATAATTATTTTCAACCCCTGTTTCCGCACATCTCGTCGCTAAAATAAAACAGTGCCAAAATTCCGGGACAGATCTGACTTGCTTCCGAGGAAAATTCATGTGGGCACATGCGAATGTGCGAGCTTGGTATCATCGAGGTAGTTGCGGACCAGCGTAGAGTGCCTGTAAGTGAGTGACACCAAGTCCAAAGTCCACTGAGATTTTTTTAGCAACATGGATAAGATCAATATCATGTTGCAGCACGCGCATTCTGAGGTATCTTAATGTAGGTTCAGTCTGAGAAACTTCCTAGAACCTTCCTAAGCACGTGCCACTAAACTAAGCGTCAGCGCTCAGTCAGTATGTGACGACAGTCACAAGTCATGCACAAAACTGCAAGGGCCTTGGTAGTGACACGTACACAGTGTCAAGAAGCACATAATCGAGGTTAATTGCAGAGAGATTTAACAAATGACACGTCCACAGCATAAACATCTGCCGTGGCGCATGACGGGTGTTGCACGCAGCGGTGTAAGGTCTGTGCTAAAACCGGCCCAAAAACACTCTTTTGGCCGTAACACAAAATGCTACGACGTCTGAACCTAGAGGTGCAAAATCTTGAGTCGGAAACTACGACTGGTCACACGCATAAGTCCGGCACCGATCGGTGGACAGACAATGCAAAACATATAAAATAGGCTCAAGAGCCAGTCCATCAAGATAACTCTAGCATCTGCAAATAAACCGTAAAGCACCCCGGCAAGCACCCAGGACGTCGTGGCAGCTCTCCGGCAGCTGCTGGTGGGTGGAGCCACCACTCGTCGGTGCTCCGGCACCAGGTATGCCCGCATCAAGGATAGAGTGTAGAAAAACTACAGAAGGTCCGAGACAGCATCCACAACGCCGGGGCAGTAGTCGGTCAGCTCTGAGTGGGTGGTCCACCAACTGCCGACGTGCCGGTGCCTCCGGGGTCCGCATCGGGGATCATGTGGTCACGCTCTCCTGTACCGCTGCTCTCCTGGTTGTCGCTCGTGATGGGTGGAAGCCACACACACCAACAATCCCCCTGGCTGACACAGCTATCACCGTAACGATGTCTGAGCGAAGACAAGGATGGCTCAAGCAACCAATCACAGTGAGCACCAATCATGCATACCACAGCACAGGGTCTCCTTGTGACAATGGTGTATCCCACCAAGTGTCCGGGTCTCGACCATGCAAGAAATTAATCACACACCTGTGTGTCAAACATCATGCAAGAGAGATAAAGAAACAAGGTCTCCTCGTGACCCCGGAAAATTTTTCCGAGTGTCCGGGTCTCGACCACACCATGCATGGATCATACATAACACATTAAGACGATGGGTCTCCACGTCACACCGGTAGAACTCACCAGGTGCGCGGGTCTCCACCAGCATAACCTCAACCCTAGTATCGTGTCGTACCACTAGTAACCTTGCTATCCTGAAAAGAATGTTAGGCCAAAGCCCACACAACAAATCTCCCCTTGGGCTACAAAGGCTGACAATTTGAGCAAATTTAATATCTGCTCCCAACACAATCTGTGAGGAGGGAGCACAGCTTCCCCATGGCCACATATTCCTGCATAGTAAAAGCAAGGTTGATGATGATGATGGTGGGATGTGATCGCACAGTGCCTGACCTCAGAACGTCGTCGTCGATGTCGTCGTCGTCACCGCAGTCGTCATCAGCTGACGTGACTATTGCAGCGCTAAGGGCCTCCACCTTCACAATTTCCTGCTATATGGCCTCCAACTGCTGAGCTGCATAGCGCATAGCGCCCTCCGTAGCGTCGAGGCGCATGTGGAGCTTGATGAGCTTTGACGCGGCAGCTGACCGGCTGGCTGCATCTACGGCATGTAGGCTGTTAGTCGCAGAACAAACCTGATGGTGGACCTCGATCGTGTGCGCATCAACACAAGCCAAAGCCTCCTATAGCCTCGCGGTCTCACCCCGTAAGAAGGAGTGGAGCTGGCCCTGCTCGTCGCACAAGTCAACGTCCTCTGCGTCAGTCGTCAAATCATGTGCCGCCGGGCCACGAGGTGCTGGTAGAGCGTGAGCGCAAGACAATGAGTCGCCACATAAGTCATCTGGGGCTGTAGGAATGGCTACCGCGAAGGCACCTACTGCTCGTGACACACCTTTTGCTCGACCGTCAGCTGTTGGCTGGACGTTGGCATGTGTAGGTACAAATGCATCCGTAGCAACGTCGCGGTCATCAAAGGTGCGGTCAGTGCCTTGGTGCTCCTCGTGACCCCTGGTGCGCAGCCCATTATCCACCTGTTGCTCGAGATCCACCCTTCCCAGACATGCATGCTGTAGAGACCACTCAGCTGCCTCAAGCCATCTATGTACATCCTCCACACACTCCTGGACAGCACATCGTGCTGGAACATCTACAGTGTAACAGCTGTTGCTGGTCTCCCGGAGCTTGGCCATTAGACTCTGCACGTGTGCCTTTGCTCCAGCCACAACTGCCTCTTGCACGTCAACTATGGAGAATAGGCACTCAGGTGAAGGAACGTCAACTCGGACGAGAGTAGCTGTGTCGTCAGCTGAAACCGCCACGGTGTCAGCGACACCGGTCAGAGCAACGATGAGCTGGAGGTCTACAGCTCGCTCTGCATCCTCCACGCCGTACACGCGGACACTTGCTGTCATCCAGGGGCCATCTTGTGCTCGTGTTGTAGCTACTACAAGAACGGCAGTGCACTGGGCCTCTACTTCTGCCTTAGACCCTACATCCAAGCACTCCACGACGGATGAATGATCCTTAGAGAGGAAGTCTGCTTTGTCCTCGCGGTCCATCACCAGCTCCTATTGTCCAGTAGTATCTGTCAGAACCACTTGTGCGTCTGCTGTTGGCTCAGCATTAACATCTCTATCACCCGCTCCTTTTGCTGTTGCTCCTGACACCATGGCAGCTGTCTCCACACCAGCTAATGCGGGAGTGCGCACATCGTCAGGCGTAGGTCCTTCATCAGCCGTCGTCACGTCATCTGCCAAGGTATCAGTGATCACCATCTCTATCCCCGACACTGACTCATTATCGGACCAATCCTCCTCTGACAAAGAGTCACCATTAGGGCAAATGTCTCCCCTCGCAGAACACTCTGCTAGCTGAGTCTGTTGTGTAGCTTCATCCACCTCAACCATCCTACGCTATACAATAGTCGCCTCACCAATGTTGAGCTCCACCGAGGTCATTAGCCGACAAGCCATCCCCTCCACGACTGACATCTCGGCAGGAGCTATTGGGACTCGTCAGACCAACCCGTGGATAGGAGATGAGGGGGGCTCGTCACCTGTGACTCCTCCCACAGCCGCATCTGATGCTTGTGTGCGACGTGCAAGACGAGCAACTCGCCGCCGTGCATAACGAGTGCAAGAACGAGCGGTACGGCCAGGAGCTGAGGGCCCGTCCATCGATATGATGCCGACAGCCCCCAAAACAGAGCGAAGGGCGATGGATGTAGACGAGAGATCCGACATACTAGCATCGTCGGAGGAAGGGATGCATGATTGGGAGGAAGATGAAGTGGGAGGTGACACCTGCGGCGAGGTGGTAGTTTGCTCGGAAGTCACGTGGTCAAGTAGCTACTAGACCATGCGCTTGAGGTTCCAGACCTCCATGTGTAGGGCAGCCATATCACCATGCAAAAGCAATGTGGCATCACTCGGTGACGTATCTACTGAAGGAGGAGGTGGGGAGGATCGAACCAAAGGGGGATGCCACCCAAGAGGGCGATGTCAGCACTGGCGCCAGCCATGCTACCTATCTCAAGAGTAGTAGCACGAAAACCCTGAAAACAAGTGGGACGTGCGCCACTGCTGCATCGACCACTGTGCCTGTGACGGCTGCCACGGCTGAGGCTCAGGCGCAGACTACAGCGCTAGCAACGTCCATGGCCACACTACGCAGCTCATGTCGAGAGCTGAGCATAGGTGATAGTCTCACACACTCAACCCCAGTGGCGCAAAGCACCACATGGAGGGATACGAATGTAGCAATGTCTCTCAGACGGGCTGCGATGTCGTCAGTCACGACGACAACCTTAGTTGCAGTGTGTTGCTACAATGTTGCACCTGGTGGTGATGTTGCAACTATCTAAACGTGCGATCTTAAGTCGCCTTCAGTGTCGCTGATGCTGCACCGGGTGTCGTCGTCAACAGACAGCTATGGCCTCAAGCCACCTTTGTTGATGCTGCTACAGCTGTGACTCTCGCGGCGGCTCCTGCTATAGTGTTTCCCGTTGTCAGCCGACGGTAGTGGCCTCAAGCCACATCAAAAAGGTAAAACATTAGAAAAAATCAAAAAGCAAAACTCACCCCCTTTATTTTCTTCTTTTTTGGGTTCACTGAACGCTCGACGCGAGTGGGGTACCCCTTTTTGGGCCTCACTTGAATGCCCCACTCAAGGACCCCTCTGTCCTCTTTTTCCTTTTTTTTTGTGTGATGGTGCCAGCTCCTAGGATGCCCCCTTTGGGGTTTTCTGGGGTGTTCCACTCGAGGGCCCCCCCTCTATCCTCTCCCCCTCTCATTTTTTTCTTTTTTGTCCAACTCGACCCTCGCCTCGAGTGAGGTCGTCGAGCGAGCTTGCTCGGTGAGCTCGCTCGGCGAGCAAATGGCTTCGCGCTGCTTGCTCGCGTCGCAAAGCTGCAATACAGCTTCGCGGTGCGAGCAAGCAACAACAGTGGCTGCTGCCGCTACGACTGCCATTGTTTTGCGAGCTACTCCTACTGCTGTAGCGAATGAGAGCAGCTGCAGCCGCGCGCTATAGTTGCCCGCCACTGTCGCCGCTGCTGCTGCTACAGTTGCGCTTGCCGCCCGCCGCTACTATTGCTACAACTGCTTGCCGCTGCTGCTGCTTCTGCTACTGCTCATTGTCGCCTGCTACTGTTGTTCGCAGCCGCCTACTGTTGCTGCCGCTCGCTATTGCTGCTGATGTTTGCTGCTGCCGCCTGTTGGAGCTCATCGCCGTCGCTGCTGCTACTGCGGCTGTTGCCCGCCGTCGCTACTACTACAGGTGCATGCTGCTGCCGTTGCTACTACGGCTATTAGCCACCACTGTTGCTGTCAGCCGCCGCTCCTGCAGCTACTACTACGGTTGCTCCCAGCTGCTGCTGGTACGGTTGGTGATGCACCTACTGCGCTGCTGTTGCAGCTCGTGGCTGCTGATGCCACCGCTGCTGCAAGTTGCTGCCGCTACTGCGTGCGTGCTGCCAGTGCTCGCAGCCGCTCCCGCAAGCTACTACTTCTCCTATGAGCTGCTTCTCCTCTTTTTTGTGTGTGTACACACCGGTAGCCACACATGTAAGGGTGCACACGAATCCAAGGATTCGTGAATCCGGTTCACGAATATCGAATCCGAATCCGGATTCATGAATCCGGATCCACCCTTGGGTCTTGTTTGGGATTCACGAATCCTATGGTCGAATCCAGGCTGAGTC
>SZWC01004701.1:145216-155621 GCA_023375785.1 Penium margaritaceum | reverse complement strand
AGAGAGACAGAGAGACAGGGAGACAGAGAGACAGAGAGACAGAGAGACAAAGAGACAGAGAGACAGAGAGACAGAGAGACAGAGAGACAGAGAGACAAAGAGACAGAGAGACAGAGAGATAGAGAGACAGAGAGACAGAGAGACAGAGAGACAGAGAGACAGAGAGACAGAGAGATAGAGAGACAGAGAGACAGAGAGACAGAGAGACAGAGAGGCAGAGAGACAGAGAGACAGAGAGACAGAGACAGAGGACAGAGAGACTGAGAGACTGAGAGACAGAGACACAGAGAGGCAGAGAGAGAGAGAGAGAGAGAGAGACAGAGAGACAGACAGACAGACAGACAGACAGACAGACAAATAGAGAGAGAGAGAGAGAGAGAGAGGAGAGCGAGAACGGACAGAGAAGGCAGAGGGGCAGAGCGCAGAGTGAGGGAGAGAGAGAGTGGGGAGAGAGAGAGGAGAGGGAGGGAGGGCAGAAGGAGAGAGAGGGAGGAGGAGAGAAAGAGGGGGAAGGGGAAAAAGAACGAAAAGCCGGGACGAGACCCAGCGGGGGGGGGGGGTCCTATCACGCCGTAAGGGCTGGGCCAGAAGGCCGAAGGCCAGAAGGCCGTTTGGGGGCAGACGGCCCCGAGCTCGGTGAGCCAAGCAAAAGAACAAGGACAAGGGGGGGGGGTTGGCCAAAGGCCGAAAGCAGCAAAGCAGAGTCCACGTGTCACAGTCCACAGTCCAAAGTCTAGAGTCTAGATCTAGGACTACACCTACAGCCTAACCCTAAGGCCAAAGGCCCGGACGTCTCGGAGTGAGATCCGAGGGCCCGGAGGAGGAGCCAGGTCCGCGCGCCAGAGGCCGCGGGCAGGCGGCAGGTCGGAGCGAGGGATATGGGGCCCGAGGTAGGAGCGGAAAGCGGGCACACGGGACGAGGAGGCCGAGGCCGGGCCAGAGGCAGGGAGGACGAGAAGGGGAACGAACCTGCAGCAGAGAACACAAAAACAAACAGAACGTGAGGGAAGGGAAAGAGAAAAGAAAGGAAAACAAAACGAGCTGGAACGAGACAGACAGGGCGAAAACGGGAGTAGGGGAGAAGGGAAGAGCACGGGAGGGGTTGGAACGACAGGGGGGCCCCGACAGGGGGGCCCCGACAGGGGCAGACCTGGAGGAGGGGAAGCGGGCCGGAACGACAGGTCGAGGACGGGGACCACGACCGCGGACGGCACCCGCGAGGACGACGACGAGACCGGGGAGCAGCGGCCGATGGAAGACTGCGGAAGCGGAAGCGGAGGGCAGAAACTGACGACGGCGGCGACAGCAGACGGCGGAAGCGGAAGCGGATGGCGGAAGCGGACGGCGGAAGCGGAAACGGAGGAAGCCACAGGCCCTCAATGGCTTGATGCCATGTTGATGAGGGTGAGGTCAGCGGGGAGAGACAGGTGGAGGAGAGTGGAGGAGGCGGGTGGTGGGAGAGCTCGGGAGTTAGTCGCGGGACTAACTGTCCCGCTTTTCTTGTGAGAGACGCGGAGGGCTCTCGAAACCTGTGAGGGGGGAGAGCTCTCGAGAGCTGTGAGGGGGGTTCGCTCTCTAGAAGTGTGAGGGAGGGATCGAGCAGTTGGCGACTTAGACAGATCGAAGATAGATCGAGAGTGAAAATACGTTAGACGAATTGAAAAGTGAGCTTGACGGGGGAGCGAGTGTGACCCCTATCGGGTCGCCCTCGCTCCCCAGACTGCGGTTCGCCCTAAAGTGTGGCGAACCACCTAAGGGGTGCATANCTTGTGAGAGACGCGGAGGGCTCTCGAAACCTGTGAGGGGGGAGAGCTCTCGAGAGCTGTGAGGGGGGTTCGCTCTCGAGAATTGTGAGGGAGGGATCGAGCAGTTGGAGACTTAGACAGATCGAAGATAGATCGAGAGTGAAAATACGTTAGACGAATTGAAAAGTGAGCTTGACGGGGGAGCGAGTGTGACCCCTATCGGGTCGCCCTCGCTCCCCAGCCTGTGGTTCACCCTAAAGTGTGGCGAACCACCTAAGGGGTGCATAGGGTCTCTACGCGCACAATGTCTCGTGCGACCCAGACGGGGTGACGCAGCGAGGCCTATGTCTCGTAAGAAGTCAGCACGAACAAAGAAATGAGACTAAACTAGGCTAGCTAACGCAAGTAGACATAGAAATGTTTGCTACTTTAACAATATCTATATCTATATCTATATCTATATCTATATCTATATCTATATCTATATCTATATCTATATCTATATCTATATCTATATCTATATCTACATCTATATCTATATCTATATCTATATCTATATCTATATCTATATCTATATCTATATCTATATCTATATCTATATCTATATCTATATCTATATCTATATCTATATCTATATCTATTTCTATATCTATATATATATCTATATCTATATCTATATCTATATCTATATCTACATCTATATCTATATCTATATATATATCTATATCTATATCTATATTTATATCTATACCTATATCTATATCTATATCTATATTTAGATCTATATCTATATCTATATCTAAATCTATATCCATATCTATATCTTTATCTATATCCATATCTATATCTATATCTATATCTATATCTATATCTATAGCTATATCTATGTCTACATCAATATCGATATCTATATTTACATCTATATCTATATTTATAAACACATATTTATCTATATCTAAATTTATATCTATATTTGTATCCATATATTTACTTATATATGTTTATCTAAAAATATATCTTCACCTTTATTATATATCCACATATACATATATTATCTAATGTATATTTTTAAGTATTTTGTCTCATTTTTCATAAACATTTCTTATGTATGCTTACATCGATATGTATGTGTACATACATCTTTGTATTTATATATCTATACCCATTCTTTTCTAAGCATATGTTTAAATCTATATGCTTCCTTAAATACATAAGATTATTTATTTTCACTTAAACCTTTTTCATGTGTATATTTGTGTGTAAGAAATAAATGATTCTTTACATTTGTCTATATATTCTTGATAACACGGTTATAATGATTTTATTTGTTTTATGGAAAATTATCTTTGGATGAGTTATTGTTCCTTCATATTGATATTTTTCATATATATGTATATATGTTCATTATACTTTGTATTCATATCTTTTCAGTCTTATTTAAATTTTAAATCCATCTAGATGTGCATGTGCATGTTAATCTTTTGTTGGGTGCCACATTTAAAGGTTTGCTAATAAATGTACCTAAATAAGTATGTGTTTTTGTTATGTTTGAATGGATTTGTTCATGGTTTCTAGTGAAAATGTTTTATCTAGTTTTTACTTCCTTCTCATGTTTGTTTTGTGGGACATAAGTTTCCTTCTATTCTACGTGTGGCGTTTCTATCATTTTGTTTCATAATAGTATATGAATTTCTTTATTTTTCATGATCTCTGCATGTGGGCCTCAAGTTGTAACTCGGTTCTACATTTTGGGCTTGTTTTAGACTTTTCTAAGTCGTTTTACAATTTAAAGTCTGATCTGCTACTTTGGAACGACTCTGGTCATGACAACATTGTTTCCGTCTCTTGAGACCATATTGTCCATTTCCGTTCACTGACCTTACGTTGAATTTGGTTTACAATCACGTTTACGCGATGAACTGTCGAGATGCCACACATGGATTATCCGATGGTGTTTTTGGTGTCTCGCTTTCCACCAATATGTTACTTGATGATTGACAGCAGTGTTCCTGCTGTAGGATCTAGGAATCATCGTCAATGACGCTAGATTAGCGAATAGTCATTTTGTGACCTTGTGTCGTGCTCGGTTCTGGTCGGTTTAGGGCTCGTGTGAACCATCTGCATGGCCGGATCGCCAGTCTGATGAGCGGGATGAAGGCGAAGGGCCCTGGCAATGCTGAGATTCGCCGGCCGGGCTGAACCGCTGATGAGATCAGCCGTCGAGGCCCCGTAGTTGACGTTTGAAAAAAACGGGTCGTCGGATCGAGCCGCATTGGCAACGCGGGCCCTGTATTCGAACTGCCCATAAAATGTTCTTTAATAAGAAAAACAAAATTGATTAAACAACAGATCTGATCAAAAACATAATAACAAAAAATCAGATCAATGAACCAACTTAGCATCAATGCAGACTAATAATGGTTTTCATCCTTGAGTGCACTCATGACGTGCATCAAACCATTTCATCACATAAATATATCCAAATATAGCCTTTTATTTATTGGTATATGCTTATAAAGTATTTGAACTTCTTAGGGGGAGAACGGGAATTTTTGCAACTTAAGATGGTTTAGCATGAGGAAACATGAAGATTTAATTCACGTACACCACTAAATCCACTTTAAGATCTAATTTATATGATGTTTTGTAGATGTTGCAATCTCCTTCCTTTGATTTATACACCTATGGCAGAAACAATCTTTCTATGGATCAATTTTTTCTATAGCTATTTATTATGAAGTATAGTAGTCTCATGTTAAAATGAGTTATTGTTAAAAATATTACGTAAGAACTATATTCATGTTTTGGACTATACTAACAGTTAATATCAAATTATTTTTTTGCAAAAATAGTGATTAACTACAGATCCTTTGTGGTTCTTGTTGTCCAATCTTATGAAACCACAGTGGTTGTAAAACACATATCCATACGATTTTGGGTGATAACCATACGGTACTCAATCAGATGAATTTCTATAAACAAATGCCCTTCGAAATGCCTTCTTATGTTTTTTTTTCAAGAGAATGCATGCCTCTTCAAATGATTCTATCTATCTTTAGGTTTCCTTAGGTTGACTCAGAATTACATGTATGCAAAATGAAAAAGTATCTTACCACCCTTTTCACCTAAATTTACTATTCTTCTTTGTGTTAGGTTACCATTTTTATCTATGCATCCTTCTCATGCATCATCTTTTCTTTATGAACTTTGATACATTTCTGTTAAACCCTCATTTAACATTGAGACATGCTCTGTGATAACAAGTGTACATATATAGGATCTCACTGACAAATTTGATCTATGGAATATGACTTTTTGGATCTTCACTTAGAGCACATGTAAGATTTGATGCCACAATGATCTCAACACTAGGAAAGCAATAGAAGTTTTTGAAACTACTCAGGTTCACTTTTCTTTCACTCAACAACTCTAAGAATTGCGCTCCAATCAACATATGATTAAATTAGACATCATTCTGCCGCCTTGAAATGAGCCTGTCTACATTGGAGATCCATTCGTTTTACATTCACTTTTCATTCCTAATATGAAAGTTAATATGATATTCTAATGTATAATCACCTCCTCCCTCATGCCAAAATTATGAACATGGCATCATTGCTAACCATGTTTCTGCTAACCATGTTTAAAGATTTCCCTCAGATACGCTTTCTTTTGTATTTTTTATTTCCATGATCCTTACATTTTTTCAACGCTTCTCTTGTCCTTGCTTCCAAGATCCTTGTTTATGCTCTCCTCATTTTTTGCATCATCAGTTTCATTAATCCTTACCATCTGAATGCATGGAATGTCCCTAAATGGTTAATAATCTAATCAATTCTTATGGGATTCTTGCCTTCCTTACATTTGTGTCGATTACACTTATGATGCCCTTGTCTCCCCTCACTACCTGTGAAACCTCTTCGTCCCAAGGTTCTCTTTTTTTTGTACATTTGGTGCCCTTCCAAATGCATGATGAGCAAGGTACATCCACATCACCACTACCTCAACTCCACCCCCTTCACTCTCATACAATCTATTCTTCTCCCTTCTTTATCAACTTCGTTCCTTCCCCTTCTATTCCATTCCCTATCACCTTATAGCTCTCACTCTTGCTTTGCTTTGGCCCCTCCCCTCCACTCCGATCCCTCTCTCTGCACTTCCAATTTCCTTACCCCATCCTCTTTACTAAGCCGCCTTCTTCTTCTATTCCCCCTATATTGCGTCCCCCATTCCACTTTCTCTACCCAGCCCTTCATTCTCTCACTCTCTTTGTTTTTATTTCACTCTATGTATTTCTTGCTGTTTATAATCCCCTCTCTTCTCTTCCTCTCCCACTTACTTCCTCTCCCTCAATTCCTATCTCTCTCTCCCTCTCTCTATCAATATATCTCTCTCTCTCTCTCTCTCTATCTCTCTATCTCTCTCTCCTGCTCCTACTATTATTCTTTTGTTACATATTATCAATGATTTGATATTGATATGATGGCCATAGATCTTTTCAAGAATATCACATGTAGACTTTTGCTTACTGTAATCTTTGCCATGTTACAAGTGACAACCATAGAATAATTTGTTATAAAACAAAGACATACCTCTTACATCCTTTACATGAGGGACATCCATGTGCCCCCCGAAAAAAATCTCTCCAAATCATCATTTTACCTCGTAGCAAGGAATCTTGCATTCAGCTTGAACACCAAGCACGTTTTCAGGCCATGAACAAACCAGTTGTCATAAATCACTATCTCGTCTTACCTAGCAATAGTCAACATAATATAGGTTTGTAATGGATGTAAGTGACACTCATGAGGTGCAAATTTTGAACCACACACATACAAACACACATATAGCCACCGAGAAGAGTTTTGTAATCAAACATTACAGGTGCTAGAGGATTAAGATTAATCTGCATGCCTAGCGTTGCATCTGCACAAGAAAATTGATAAATGAGTTTAAAGTCATTGAACTACGAGTGTTCCTTAAGGGCCACACTCTGTCACCCCCATGAGCAGGGAGCTCATGGAGAACCTGCATAAAACCAAGAAATGAAGTGAAAAGGTCCGTAAAGAGGGAAACTTGAACAATGAAGGTCGAGTATAGTCTAATACATGCAATAGGTTTGTAGAAGCAGGGGCATATTATATATATTCTAAGACTCCCCCATGCACTCTACTTCCTAATGGACCAAGCCAGAGCAATCATGTGGCCCCTGCATGGGAATACAACAATGGTGTAGGAAGGCCCTTGGTCAAAAGGTCTGCACATCGATGAAAGGAGAAAACCCCATCAATCGAGAGACTGCCAATGCGTAGTGCATCCCACACATAGTGATGTGCCATACAAATGTGTTTGGTGCAAAATGATGCACAGGGTTTTTTGCACTCTTCAGGGTGCATTGGTTGTCCCACATGAAACATACTTGCAGAATGTGAATGTGCAAATCATGCAAGAAGATGCTCCACCATGTCACCTCCTTTGTTTCTTCATTGAGTACCACATACTCTAATTTTATGAAGTGTTGATGATGTAGTCTTGCTTGCCTCTTTGCCACAAGACCACCCCCTTCCAATGTTGAACAAATATCTTATCATTCTGTGAGACCCTGATGCATCTGCTACATAGTTGCCGTCACTGAACCGAACCACTTAGAGACCATCAGGTGAGCAATTCTAGTGAAGACATCTTCTATGTCAACAGTGTAACAAAGGAATCAAAGCAAGGCCTGAATGTAAAGGCTACGTGGTAAAATGTCAAACTGGGATAGAAGGCTCACCGCATACATAATTTCCAGCTAAGTGTTCATATAAATGAACATCAAACTGCCCACAATCGAGTAGTATACTGGAAAATCAAAGAAATTACCAAGTGTGACATCTGTTTCATTTGTGATACCCTTTATCCCCTCTCGTGTTATTTGAGTAACCAATGATCTCACACCCTCCACCACTACAACATACTTTGTGGAAAAACCCCTCTCATGTGGGTGTTGTCCTATCTCATTCCAGCCTTCTTTCCGGATCCGCCTGAAATCCATACCAAGAAATAATCCCACTTCTCCCCAAATCCTTCATCTATGCGGTCTCAGTGATACATGGAGAGAAGTTCAGAAGATCATTGACGTACACAAGTATTTCTACAAATGATCCACCCTGTCCATGGAAAAAACGTAAGTGGTGTGCATTGCTTTTCTGAAAGCCCTCATAAACCAGACCCACTTCTAACTCCTCATTCGTACACTATGGAGATTGTTTTAAACCATAAAGTGCTTGCTTCAAATGATAGACCTTGTCGCTTCCATCATCCACTCCTTCCGGCTACAACGTGAAGATCTATTGTTTTAGCCTTGTGTGAAGAAAGGAATTCTTCACGTGAATCTGGTGAATCTCCTAATTGAACTATGCTACTATTGCAAATAGATTGCGCCTTCTATAATACTTCCTTGTTGGTGCAAACATGTCACCAAAATCTATCCATGGGACATGAAAATACCCTTTTTTCTGTAAGACACACCTTGTATCTATCAATGGTACCATCATCATGATACTTCATTAAGAACACCCACTTTCCCCCAACTACTGTTCATTCAGGTGGTATGTGTACCACATCCCATGTGTCAAATGCATGGATCACACGAAGTTTCTCTTGAATCACTTACTTTCATGGATGTGCCTTTCGACATGTCATTGCCTCTTTGTACTTGTGAAGAACAAATGGTGATGAAGTGAGACCCAAACTTACTAGTGAGCCGTTAGTATCATGACTCTAACGCACCTTAACCCCTGGTGGGGGTGGGATTCCACATAATGTGTGACCATATTGCACATGATCGAATTCTTGTCTACTACTTTGAGTCTGCCACCTCTGTGATACTCATTGTCTTGGGTCATGACTCTTTAACGTACTTCAGAAGCTCTATCCTTCTGTTCATGTTCCAACATCCATTGCATAAAAGGTCCATGTGGGCCTAGATCACTTGGTGCTCGATTCAACGAGGGAGAGGGTGTTGCTTGTGATGGAAAAGAGTGGACACATATAGGGGTTGACGGTGAAGCTGATGGTGTTGATGGTGCTGATGTTGCTCTTAGCGTCGATGATCCAGATGGTAATGATGCATGGGTGGTCTTTTGTTTCATTCCTAGTATGATGTCTAAGGGCTCCTGCCGATGAGAATGTGGTACTTTTCCAATGTGTATTGTCTCTGATGGAAACCAGAAAGATTGGAAGAACTATTGTGGGACTTAGATTTGGTGGTGTATTCTATGTGGTATCTAGAGTAGTACTACGTGAGGATGGAAGGCTATGGATGGAATGCGTGTGCTGAAAAGGGCCTCGGTGCTTATCAATGTCATGGTGTGGGGCAACCCCTTGCTCACAGAACTCCATGAGATGGGATTACAAAATCTGCCCGGTTTGTAGATTGTAACAGCGTCATGCCCTCGATTTTATGTTGTGTCCCATAAAGAAACCCCATCGGCCCGGACCATCAAGCTTCCTTTTCTTGCCATTTAGATACCTCCAATATCAAGCTGTACTTCCCCACACTCTTTTTGGAGTCAAATAAGCTCTCTAATTGTACCAAAATTGGCAAGAAGTGATTGTAAGTTATAAGTGCCCCTTGGGAATGCGATTACATACCCAGACAACGAACTTCATAGCCTCACCCCATAAACTCGATGGTACCCCTCCTGTTTTCATGATGGTTTGAATGGCTTCATTCAATTTATGGTTCCAAAATTATGCAACTCCATTCTATTGAGGTTTATGTGGGGCTGACATATGATTTTGAATCCCTTGACTCATAAAAAAATGTCAAATTTCTGACTTTTGAACTCTCCCAGTAGATCACTTCGAATGATAAATACTGATTTCCTACACTCTCATTGTACTCTAGGTAGTCAAGTAATAATTTTTGTTTCCGCATGCCCCTTATCCTTAAAAAAGTCTTAACATGTGTAGTCGTCCACAAGTCTTAACATGTATGTAGCCCCTTGCAGGTGGAGTTGGTTAATGATGGCCTCGGGACCAAATGTTGGTGTGAACTAGTTGCAAAGGAGCTATAGATCAGTGTTTATGATGAGGAAATGGTTTCTACAACATTTTCCCACTGTCACAGGCAAAAAACAGTTGTGAACGCTACTACTTTCCAATCATTGCAAGATCTAGGTCATCATATGGACGTGCTTGAACGAGTTCTCGAAGGGAAGATGGCCCTATGTGAGCCAAACATTGATGCTAGATATCTAAAGTATTGACATTGAGTTCCACAGAGAGGTAAGTATGGGCATGTGGAGGGGGGGCGATCCGATAGGGGTCACTCTCGCTCCCCTGCAGTGCTCATTCTTTTCCAAAAAATACATCTATTCTCGCCTCGATCCCCTCTCGCTACTTAGTGTTCTAGCTTCGTCCCGCGACTAACTCCCGGCTCCACCCGCCCCAACCTCCTCTCTCTCTACGTCTCCTCCATCCTCTCTCTCCCTCCCTCACTATGTCCTATTTCAACATGGCATCAAGCCAGTGAACGGGCTTGTGGCTGACTCTCTTCCGCTTTCGCTTCCGCTCTCGTCCGGCCGTGTCGCCGTCTCCGCGGGCACGTCTCTCCGCTATCGCCGTCCCCACCATCTCCCTCTTCTTCTCCGTGGTCGTCGCCGCTGGCGTGCCGT
>SZWC01004701.1:135216-140216 GCA_023375785.1 Penium margaritaceum | reverse complement strand
CTACTTCTCCCCTCTCTCCCTTTTCGCTTCCCTTTCTCTTCCCCCCTCTCTCGTCCTTCCCCGCGCCCGCATCCCTCGTGCATCTGAGATGCCCTCTCTCCCACTTCACACCTCTTTTTTTCACTTGCGGGTGTGCTCGCTCCGCCCTGCCATCAGTCCTCTCGTTTGTTCCGTGTTGTTCTCTTGTCCTCCATCTTCCCCTCTCCTCCCCGCCATAATGAAATCCCCTAAATACACACCTGACACCATGGTTTCCGTTCCCCCTCCGCTGCATGTCCGCTGCTCTTGTAATCGTTCCCTCCTTGCCTCCCTTGCCCCTCGGCTTACGGCTAGGAGCGCCATGACTGACCTCGGTCTCTCTGGCGCTCTTGCTGCCGCAGCTGCAGCTCGTGCGCGACGCGAGCATACATCCCCTCAGGATATCTCTTCTTGTCCCGCTAGTCCTCCCTCCCTCGATCACGGACTCGTTGACAACTCTCTCGCTCTCTCTCCTCGGTCTACTGCGGAGGCTTTCGTCACCATCGCTCTCGAAGCTCTCCATGCCCCTCTTTCCTCGACACACCGCCATCCACCCCTCACCCACTCACCTTAGTTCCCCTTCTCCACGGCCATCCTTGGTGCCCTTGCCTTCTGTCCTGTAGCACCCTCTGCCGCTCCTCCCATCCCTCCTGTTACCACTGTGGAACCCAAAGGCCTCGGCTTCACTACCTCTGTGGGTGCCCCCGGTGGTGTCCTCGAGGCCGACCGCCTCGTCCCTCCTCGTGGTGCCCTCGTGGCCGGCTCTCTTGCCGCCACTGGTAGTTCCGTCCCCCTTAGCAGTGCCGTCGCCCGTCGAGTCGTTGTCACTCCCACTGCTACCGTCACCCCTAGCGCCGCTGCACCTCCGGCACGTGCTCCAACCTTTTCCTCGGTCGTCACCCCCGCCAGCATTCTCGCACCGACTAGCGCTCCTCATCTTGGCCGTGCCGTCACACCGGGTGGTGTCGTACCCGTTGGCGGTGGCATCCCGGCTGGTGGTGTCCCTCCAGTCGGCAGTGTTGTTCCTCTCGGTGTCCCTCCCCCTGGTGGCCCCGTCGCTGTGCTTGCCCGTACCGAGGCGTGCCTCGATGCTATGACCCTTGCGGTCGCCCAGCTTGCCCGCCTTGGTCTCCACCCCACCCCCCCCACTTCACTACCCCTGACTGCTGCCCCTAGTCACGTCAGGGGCACTTAGTTCTCTGAGTGGTCCCTCCGCTTTGTGTCCTGGGCCCATATGCATGGCTTCTGGGAGCACTATGACCCCACCCCCTCCCTCCCTCTTGCTCACCCTGACCATAGCGCTCTCGCCTTTCATCTCCTCTACTCTGCCGCCCCCTCTTTCGCCCTGCGCCAGCTTGATCGGTTCGCCCCCACCGTCGGTCTTCCCGCTCGTCCCTGTGAGGCATGGACTACCCTCCTCGCCCTTTGCTCATCTGAATCTCTTCGTTCTGCTTCTTCTCCTCTCGCTGACCTCCCCACTCTCCATCGCCGCCCTGATGAGTCCATGGGTGCTTATCTTGGGCGCGCCGAGCTCCTTCAGAGCGAGCTTCTCACTACGGGCGTCTCCTTGACAGATCCAGCCTTTGTTACCTCTATTGTTGCTGGCCTTGGGCCCTCTTTTACCGGTGCTCTCACCTCTTTTCCCCTCGCCCTTACTCTTCAGACTGCATACCAGACTCCCGGTGCCGTCTGGCCCGCCTTGCTAAAGGGACTCCGCTCCTTCCAGGCGGTCTCTCAGCCGTTCGTCCCTCCCGATGAGCTTGACCTGTCCGACGCCCTGCCCGGTATTCTCCCCCCTCCAGTCGCCCATGCCCTTGCCGTGCGAGCCCCGCCTGGCAAGGGTGGTGGTGGCGGTGGTGGCGCTCGCCCACCCATGTGTTGGAACTGCGAGGTTGTCGGTCATCACCACGATGCATGCCCGCTCCCTCCTGTCCATGATCTTCGTGAGCGCATAGCGCGTCAGCGCGCTCTCCCCCGAGGACGACCTTATCTTGCTCCGGGTGGACTTCCCCCCGCTGCGCTTCTCGGCGCTCCTCCCCTTGGCGCTCCCGTTCTTCCTCCGCCGGCTCCTGTTGCACCCCCTCCTCTGACTGAGGATACGATCATCGCTCTTATCCATCGTATTCTCGCCGAGGTAGTGCTTGGTGGTCTGCCGCCCGCTGGTACGTCTCCGTTGTTTGACTTACTCGCTGCTTCTGCACCTCTTTCCCCTCCTCCCGATGTCTCCTTTCCAGTCCCCTACCCGTCACCTCTCTCTCCTCACACGACTGCCTACTGCCTCCTCTCTGGCACTGAGCGTGTTGCCACGCCGTTGTGGGTGGTGGATGGCGCTGCGACTGACCACATGTGTCCCGTTTGCGACCTTTTCACAGAGTTTAGTCCTATTTCCTCGATCACGGTAGTCTACACTGGTGATGGAGCTCCTCTCCTTGTGCTCTGTAGGCACCGTTTGTCTCGCTTCCTCGGCCGGCTCTCTCACATTGTCCTCCGTCCTCTTTGTTCCAACGCTTAACATTTCCCTGTTATCCGTTCCGACTCTCGATAGCTGTGGTTTCTCCACTACTTACGCTCTTGGTCTCGTTGCTGTCACCGAGCGTGCCAGCGGTCGCGTCGTCGTTCGCGGCCGTCGACCCCCTGGCAAGGGCCTGTATCAGGTGCTTGGCCCCCACTCTGTCTCGGCACCTGCGGCTGGCGCTGTTACACTCATTGCTCTCTCTCGTTCGTCTCACTCCCACCTTCTTCATCGTCACCTTTGCCATCTTCCCTCGCCTGCTGTGGCCTCCCTCCTCCGTACCCTTCCTGCCGATGGGTTATCTGATCCGTCATTCCGGGCCCCTTGTGCCGCTGACTGTACCTTTTGTGCCATTGGCAAGATGCACCGCCTTCTGTTTCCCTCCTCCCCCTCCCGCGCCTCCGCTCCTCTGGAACTCATGCATGCGGACATCCTTGGTCCGCTCCACGATGAGTCTCTTGCTGAGCAAGCCACGTATGTTCTCAGCCTCATTGACGATTATTCACGTTACACATGGGTTTTCTTCCTTCGGGCAAAAAGCGATGTAGCCCAGACCATCCAGTCATGGTACGCGGGCGCGCAGAGACAAAGTTGTCACCAGCTCCTGCGCTCTCGGTCTGACCGTGGTGGTGAGTTCTTTGCAGCTAAGGCATCGTTCTTTGACCGGGAGGGCGTGATTCATGAGCTTTCAGCTCCCTATTCTCCACAGCAGAATGGGGTTGCCGAGCACTTGAACCGCACACTTGCTGAGGGCATCTGCACGATGATGGCTTAGGCAGGCTTCCTTGATCGAGGCCGCAGCTTTTGGTCGGAGGCAGCGCGTTACCGTACCTGGGTTTGGAACCGGATCCCACATGGTCCCCTCGCCCCCGATACCATGCCATTCGAGCTGTTCTTCGGCCGCCGTGCCGACCTCAGTCAGGCTGTAGTTTGGGGTACCATAGCCACTGTCTACCTTACTCCACTCTCTCGGCCTGGCAAGCTTGATCCGCCTGGCCGACTCTTCGTCACCCTCGGTGTTGCACCTCACTCACGTGCCCACCGTTTCTGGGACCCGGTCGTGCATCGCCTCATCGAGTCCTGTCACGCTCGCTTCTTCGAGCAGCTGACTTATGGCGCTTTCCGTGCCGATCGCTGTCTCCCCCCTCCGACCTCCGCCATGGCCTACACCTCCGACGGCATGGTGGTCTCCTGTTCTACATTCCTCAGTCCCACCCCCTGTACCTCCTCCACCCACCGTCGCCCCTACTCCTCCCCCCTCTCTCGTGCCTTCTTCGGCCGTCCCGTCTTCGATCTCTCACCCTTCTCATATCCCCCCGTCCTACCTTCCCTCTTCATCCGCTCTCCCACCCCGTCCCACGACCTCCCCTCGTCCTCCTACGCCCATACCTCCTTTAGCGCCGGTCTCCCCTTCTCTCCCCACTGATCCATTGCCTTCTCCCTCTCCGTTCCCCCCTCCTCCATCTTCTTCTCCACCTCCCTTACCCCCCTCGCACCGTCACGGCGGTCCGCCGCTTGTCTCTCCCCTCCCTCCTCTCCTCTCGCCTCTTGTGCCGTCGCCGGTCTCTCCTCCCGGCTTCCCCTCCTCCCCTCCTCTAGTTCCCCCTTCCCTGACCGCGGCTCAAGCGGCGGGCTCCCCTCGGGCGTCCTCCCCTCCTCGCTGTGCGGATCCCGTTCTCCTCTCCATTGAGGATGTCCCGGAGACCGCCCCATCCCGGACCTCGTCCCCTCGCCTTCTCAGGGACGACCCCGTCACCGTCGTCGAGACACCGTCCCCGCCGCCCTTGACCCCTGTCGCTCTCCCCGCCCACTCCTCGCCCCTCCCGCCTCTCCTCGACGTCCTCTCTTGTGAGACTCATCCAGCCCTCCGTCCCTCTCCTTCCCCTTCGTCACCGGTCCTCCTCCCTCTCCCATCCCCTCCTCCGCCAGTTTCCCTCCGGCAACGTTCGCTCAGCCCGGTCTCTCTTCTCGGTGTTCCCTCCCGCCCTCACTCCTGGATGTGTACGCATGCTGCCTGGGCTCGCCCTTCCGTCCCTCCCCTTCCCCCCCTCTCTCCTCTTGTACCTCCCCCTGCTCCACCCGTTTCGGGCTCTCTCCCCCCTCCCTCCGTCCTGGACACTCCTCCGCCCCCCTCCCCCGTCTCTTCTCGCACTCGCTCTCGCACGGCTCGTGCCCTCACCTGTACATCGTCCCCTGTTCCTCCCTCGCCGTCCACCCCTCTGTCGTCTCCTCCCGTTCCCCACCCAGACTCTGCTGTCCCTCGCCCCCCCTCCCCTTTGCCTCTATCTCCCTCCCCCTCTGCTCTCACACGTCCCCTCCCTCCCGTTGTCCCGTTAGCACCCGTTCCCCCTCCTCCTGCAGACTCCTTGTCTGCCGCCCCTCCGTCCTCCTCTCCACCTTCTTCTCCCATCCCTTCTCCCCCTCCGGTGGCTCACCTCCCGTTTTTGCCTTTTCCCCCCCCCCCCCCCCC
>SZWC01004701.1:97856-135204 GCA_023375785.1 Penium margaritaceum | reverse complement strand
CTCCCCCTCTGCTCTCACACATCCCCTCCCTCCCGTTGTCCCGTTAGCACCCGTTCCCCCTCCTCCTGCAGACTCCTTGTCTGCCGCCCCTCCGTCCTCCTCTCCACCTTCTTCTCCCATCCCTTCTCCCCCTCCGGTGGCTCACCTCCCGTTTTTGCCTTTTCCCCCCCCCCCGCCGTAGTGCTTGCCCCCTCCCGTCCTCTATCATCTTACACCTTCCATCCGGGTCATGCCCATGGTCGCCACTTCTTTCATCTCGAGTTTCGCTATGCACTCGATACTTCCACGGGCCATCACTTTGTCGGCGCCCCGACGTCTGCTTCCCGTCCGCTTGCGGTCACATCCGTCCCGCCCACTTCCTCCTCTCCCTCATCCCCTGCTGAGTCTGACCCCCTCACCCTAGTCGATGCCCTCACTCGTCCGGACGCTGCTGCCTGGCTTGCGGTATGTGTCGCTCAGCTTGCCGCCCTGGCTGAGCATGGCGTGCTCGAGCTCGCTGCTCTCCCCCCTGGTCGCACGACCATGAAGGCCAAGTGGATTCTACGCAAGAAGTTCACCGCCTCCGGTGCTCTCGATCGGTACAAGGCTCGCCTCATCGCGAAGGGCTATTCCCAGATCCCTGGTGTCGACTTCACCGACACCTACGTCCCCGTCGGCCGCTTCACGACGAGTCGCGTCGTTATCTGCCTCGCTGCTCACTATCAGTGGGAGCTCCACCAGATGGACGTGAACAACGCTTTTCTCCACGGCCGTCTTGAGGAGGAGCGGTACATGGTCCAGCCTCCTGGCTTCTCCAATGGCACCGGACGCGTGTGCCGCCTCCATCACGCCCTTTACGGTCTTCGCCAGTCCCCTCGTTGTTGGAACGAGGAGCTCTCGTCCACACTTGTCCGTGGCGGTTTCTGCCCTAGCCAGTCCGACCCCTCCCTCTTCGTTGGAGGCACGACACTCGTGCCCGCATTCATTTAGGTGTATGTGGATGACCTCCTCATCACCTCTTCTTCCTCCTCCGCGATCTCCGAGGAGAAGGATCTCCTGTCCTCGACGTACCGCATGAAGGATCCTGGCCTTGCGGCCATGTTCCTGGGGATGCAGATCGAGCGTCTTCCTGGCTGCCTGTTAGTCCATCAGGAGCGCTATGTCCAGTGTCTTGCTGACCGCTTTGCGTCAGTTGTTGACCTCTCCCGCCCCCTCCTGGCGGCCTCCTCGCCCATGCCACCGGACACCCAACTCGCCCTCTGCGTGGCCCACGATGTCAAGTCCGGTGCGCCAGCGTCTACCGCCGTGTTCCAGTCTATTGTTGGCGCGCTCACCTACCTCGCTGGTACCACTCGCCCGGACATCGCCTGTGCGGTGAACATCCTGGCCCAGTATGCCTGCGAGCCTCGTACGGCTCACCTTCAGGCGGCCGCGTACGTTATTCGTTACACTCTGGGATCTGCCCGTGCCCGCCTCGCCTTCCCGACCGGGTCGGGCATTCCTATCCTGACGGGCTACGCTGACAGCGACTATGCCCGCGACGCGGACGCGCGAAGCTGCAGCAGCTTCGTCTTCCTCCTCGGCCCCACCGCCACATCCTGGCGAAGCGGGAAACAGGACTGTGTTACTCGCAGTACTGGTGAGGCTGAGTACATGACTTTGGGAGGTGCTGTAGCTGAGGTGGTGTGGCTTCGTCGCCTTCATGGCGAGCTTCGTCTCGCCACCCCAGCGGTGCCCCTCCACACCGACAGTGAGAGCGGGCTAGCCATTGCTCGGAACACTGGTGCGCTTCACCGTCGCACAAAGCACATCAACGTTGAGCACCACTACGTGCGCGACATGGTCACCAGTGGAGATGTCTCTCTTTGCTTCATCTCTGCCACCTTCCAGCTCGCAGACTTCCTCACGAAGGCTCTCCACCAGCCTGCCTTTGCCTCTAGTATCGCCTCTGTTGGTCTCCGGACCCTACCCCAGCTCGCTTGATCCTACCATCCTTCTTCTCCTTCCACTCCCTCTCCATGCATCGCTTATTCCTATGCTCGATGACCATTTTTCTGCATCTCTGACCCCCCCCGTGCTCTCCGCCTCTCCCCTCCGTTCGCCTGTCCCGTGCAGGTCTCTTTGCGGTCACCACCACCGTGTCCGGCGCCCTCTCCCATCCGCTCCCACCCATTCTCCTTTTCTGTCTCTTTCCTCTCTCCTCCCCCCGTCTTCCTGTTCTCTCTCATGCCCTGTTGGTGCCTCCGTTGCTGCCCTGTTGGTGCCTCCGTTGCTGTGTGCCTCCGGGTGTTGGGGTGCAGGCCCCTGACCTTCTCCTCCGGTACCCTCCCGGTCCTCGCCTGGCGCTTCTGGTCGGGCGCCCCTGGTTGGGTGCTACCGGTGGGGTGCTACTGATGGGGTGCTACTGGTGGGGTGCTCCTGGTGGGGTGATCCTGGAGGGGTCCTTGTGGACGGGTACTCCTGGTGGGGTGCTACTGGTGTGGTGTTCCTGGTGGGGTGCTTCTGGACGGGTGCTACTGGTGGGGTGCTCCTGGAGGGGTGTTTTGGCCTGGCGCTACTGGTGGGGTGCTCCTGGTGGGGTGCCACTAGCAGGGTGCTTCTGGCCGGGCGTTCCTCGCGGGGTATCCCTGGAGACGCTCCCGTGACTGCGTGCTTCCGGTCGGGCGCCCCTCGCCGAGTGTTGCGGTCGCGCTCCTCAATTACGCTCCTTTTGGCCATGCGCTTCCGCGATGGTTTCGCCTGGCGTGCTACGTCAGTTGGCGCCTTGTGCCTGCCGACTTACTCCGCGTCGCTCTGCGTTGTTGGGGCTTGTGGTGTGATGTTCAAGCTCTCTGCTTGGAGCATACACCCTTGCTTGTGCTATCGTGTTAAAGTAGTAAACACTTCTGTGACTACTCGCGTTAGTTAGCCTATTTTAGTCTCACTCCCTGACTGTCATGACAGGTCGTGCTGGTTCTTATGAGACGTAGGCCTCGCTGCGTCACCCCATCTGGGTCGCATGAGACATTTTGCACACTGATGCCCTATGCACCCCTTATGTGGTTTGCCACACTCTAGGGCGAACCGCAAGCTGGGGAGCGAGGGCGATCCGATAGGGATCACTCACGCTCCCTCGCACTGCTCATTGTTTTCCAAAAACACATCTATTCTCGCCTTGATCCCCTCTTGCGACTAAGTGTTCCGGCTTCGTCTCCCCCCTCACAGCTCATCGAGAGCAATCCCCCTCTTAAGCTCTCGAGAGCCCCTCTCCCTCACAAGCTTCGAGAGGGACAGTTAGTCCCGCGACTAACTCCCGGCTCCACCCGCCCCAACCTCCTCTCTCTCTACGTCTCCTCCATCCTCTCTCTCCCCCCTCACTATGTCCTATTTCAACAAGGTGTAAGATTATATGGAGATTGTATGTGGAGGTACATCAATGAGTGTATGGGTTAGTCTGTAGAAATTTGTACTTGTGTATATTGGTTTGAGTAATGTTTTTAAAGAATTTTGGTGGTCATTGGATGGGGAAGAGAGGGGAGGTGTCGGGGTAGAAAGTGTATGGGGAGATTGTACGTGGAGGTGCATGGTTGAATGTATGGGCTATGTGTACTTGTGTATATTGGTTTGAGTGATTTGATTGAGATTGCTTGGGTGAGGGAGGGGGAGGGGGTGGGGTTGGGAAGTGTATGTGGGGGATGTGTGTAGAGATGTACTATTGGGTGTGTGGGTTTTACATCAAGATCTACACGTGTATGATGGCTTTGACTGATTTAGTGCGTGGTGATTAGGAAAACATCCTTGGGAAGTATCCATCAGACAAGGCATAGTTCTACTGAACATCCCTCCATTTTAACTTTCCTAGGCAATGAACGGCTACATTGCACGTCATAATTGAAAACAAGACATATTTTAATACTAAAACACACAAATGGTGAAGATTGAATTTTTTTAGGTCGCGTATATTAGTCCTCATCATCGATCTGGACCAAATGCGGTACAAGCGTGACATTTGGGCTGTTTCGGACAAATTTCATAAGACACTGTTGACCGCCGCTCGACCGGCGGTCAAAAACTCAACATGTCGTCCTAGCAACAGACTGGTACACGTGGCACAAGTTCACTCTGACCCCTCTCCCACCTCCCCCCCCCCCCCACCCGAATTCAAATTGACAATGTATGAGGCGGTGCACGACTGTTCGCAGGTGTATTCAGCTTCACTGTTAACTATTGTTTAATGTGAATGAATTATCCAGGAAAGTTCATGTGTTGCACTTCTGTACAATTCTCTCCTACATGGTACAGGAAAGACAGCACTTCCATATGCAATCACATTATACACTTCAGGTATGGGGGGTCCAATTCCGAATTCTAGTGCCAAGTAGCCCCCTCCTCCAGTGGAAAAATGCAGGTGGCGAGTGTTGGTGGAAGTGGACGACGAACATGGCATGAGAAACATCAAGATCTACACAAGTGCACATGTCTATGCAATGCTTGCACACCGTCGATACATGTTAACCGGCAGTCGGAGTGTCTCAATAAGTAAAGTGGTTTCGATGATCCGAATGGACAGGCCGGGTATACGTCGGTCAGTTTCAGCCGTAAGATTCCTGTGGAATCCGTCATCGAATGGTAAGTGATGGCGAACCACTCAATCGTCGGCACCCCCCCCCCTCGTCATCAATTTAGTGTATAGTGTGAGTGCATGTGGAAGTGTAACCTTCGTAGTACACGTCGAAGAGATTTCTACACAAATGCAAGTTAAGAACCTTTGTGGATCTTTTGTGAATAAAAGACACTCGTGTACACCGATTTGAATATGCTTGCGAACATGCGAGCACCATCTCATGCACTCTCCCCATGCAATTTGCGGTGTCGATGGGGGGCGGGGACGAAGCGAACCTGGAAAACAGGTCTGCGGATATTGCTATTCTTGGTAAGTCCTAGCTGCAAACTTTAGTATGTGAAACTAAGTCATGCGGAGCCTAGAACGTCTAATCGAACCAAAAAATAGGTATGTTAAGAATTTCCGGGCGTTAAACTTCCAAAAATACATTTTAAGTGAGAAAAATTCATGGTATATTTTATTTATATGAAATCCCTTCTCTAGCATTTCCTCTCCATAACAATGTTTCAAACCTTTTTTGAAACACTCTATGTCATTATTTACAAGTAGTGAGAGAAGCCTTATACAAATGTATGGACTAACTATGTGATTTGTGTAAATATACCTCACGTAATTGTGTGAAAATTCTTGGAAAGAAGAATCATGGTGAGATGACTTTATGTGAAGTGTGAATGAAAAAGCTAGAAAATGTCTAGGAAGGAAGTTTCTTGCCACCTTCCATTGCTAGGGAATGACACGTAAGGAAATTTCTTAGTAACATTTTGTGTATGGTAAAGTGACGTGTGCACTAATTAAGGTGTGTATGAATTAGGGATGACTGGTCCTAAAAGTCAAAATTGGGTGTTTGGACCATGTACATCTCCTCCTCTAATGCACCATGGAGGATCGCGTTGAGTGCCTCCTTCATTGTGCCTAAATCAGGCGCCACTAAGGGAGTGCCTCGGATAGCAAAGATACATGCCTCTTAACTCGTTATTACCACAAAAAAGTTGGCTGCAACATTGTAAGAAACTGAGAACTCTCGAGAGACCAACTTGTGACGGACAGTATACACTAGGTGCACCTTAGTGTAGTTCACCTGGACACTCATGCCAAGGGCCTTCATGCCAGGCTCACCACTTTGAACACTACAACATGAGCGTCTAGGCGCAAAGTCAACAGTCTACAAAGCCCTAGAGGCCAAAAGTCAGAGACGTCCATCAGGCTCGTAAGAGTAACCCGATGCTGAGGTGCTCACCTTGGGTTGCGTAGGAGGCTGCTGAGTCTCAACTGTAGGGGTTATGGACTCGTAGGAAAGGGAGGAGGAATATGGACAGGTGTCAGCTTGCATGTAGGATGAGCAGGTGCAGGCAAATGAGTAGGTATTACTGGGGATGTTGTCACCGGTGTGGGATCACGTGTGCCTGAGGGAACTCAAACTGACACAAAAGGAGGTGTGTCGGAGTGGGAAAATACTGGCACCAGATCAGCTATGCTAGAGGTGACTGATGCTGTCATGGGATCACATGTGCCAAAGGGAATTTTCAGTAACACAAGATTAGGTGTTTTGGAGGGGATTGAAGCTGGCACAGGATCAGTTGTGCTGGAGCAGAATGACCCTGGCACAAGATCAGTTGTGCCAAAGGGGACTAATGTTGGCATGGGAAAAGTTATGCCAATGGGGACAACGAGGCTACTGGACCTATGGCCACGATGAAAGGATCGTCAACAGCCAGAGATCAGACCACATGTGAGGACGTCTGAACGGATCCATCTACAGGAAGCGACTTCTCCATCCGCTGAGAAGCCACACAGGTGGGACCATAGTCGGAGGCACAGGTCATCAACAACAAGAGCACGAAGGACAAAAACATGAGTATCACAGGTGGAAATAATGGAAGTGTCAATAGAGTGCTCAACAGAGAGATCCATTTGAGTGGAGGCACGAAAAGACAACCAGTTGAGATAGAAAGCAGGAACAGAGAGCACGTCAGAGATGTATAGGGGCCCAGATGGCCCATCAAAGTGCACTACCCAAAATCCCTAGACTAGAAAAGACGATTTAGATCATCTGTGAACATATGGAACAAACCCAACAGGACCGCGGACAATGAAGTCAGTGCAACAACAAGTCATGTGGTCAATGGCAGTGGAGTCAATGATCCAGGTACCACTCGCCTCATGACACGTCGTCGACACCGAGCAACAAACCACATAACACTAAGCAGCTGCCGGACACTCAACAAGGATGTCGGAGTCACGAAGAACAGCACGAATCTGGGAATTGTTTTACCACTATATACAGTCAGGCCCGAATTCATCAGATGACGCTCCCCCATATGCATCATCACAAGCCACAAATGCAATAGTACAAGCAGACTATGGACCGCATGGTTGTGCTAACATACTCACACCTCCTTGAGTGAGGAGAACCAAAAGATGAAGAAGCTCTATGATGATGCGGTCGCAAGGGTCTGCAACATCCGCATCACCATAGGTGGGTGGAGGGTCAACTGCTGTCGTGGTCGTGCTAAGAGTCTGGGTGGCACTAGAGGCAGTTTTCCCCTAGGTATGTGCGTCCTGAAAGCCTCGCATGATCCTCGTCCGCTCAAGGGGCTTTGTGCACTCCATGCAGCAATGTATGCCCCCAGTCTTGTAGTAGTGGACGTCCACTCCCACTACTGGACTGTTGTGGAAGTTGCTCCTAGTATTGTTGCTGCTATTGTTGCTACTGCAATTTCCTGTTACCAGGGATTTCTTTTCCCTTCTTCCATTGTGTAGTGGTGACCATGCACTGGGGCCATTTGGCGGTCTGCTCCAAGTAGTATTGATGGGACCAAGGAAGGAGCTCCAAAGAGGCCGACAGCTTGAGGATAATCTCTTGGTCAAAGTAGGGGAACATGTCGACGAACTCCATGTGGGCCCCCATCATGATGGCGTATAGGGCCCACAGCTGGGAGCCGCCGACAGTGCTGAGGCTAGTGTACATACACATGGCTCACTGCCAATAGGTTGACGCCGGCTTAGAGGGACCATGCCGAAGGGAGCCAAACTCCCGGAGACGTGCCGATATCGTCGCATGGGTCTCGGCTGCCAAAGAGGGTCAGGACCAACTGTAAGTTGCGTGAAGGGTCCGCTCTAGTGCCTGTACCAGGCGTCCCCAGGAACAGGTGGAAGTCAATATCGACATCATAGGGCATGACATAGAGCAAATCGTGCATAGCTCTCACCACAACCTGCACCTAGTGGGGGTCAGCTGTCTAATACTGGCTCAAATAATATGGCCAAAAGCCATCCGGATCAGTCCACACCTAGAAGAGGATCTCCAAGGATTCAAACCCAACATTGCTATTGTAGCGTGGTGGTGGGATCTCAATGTCCTTCCAACGCCAATCTGTGGGAAGGGCGACCTCAGGGTACGTTCGAGCGTGCACGGAATCGGGAGTCCACCAAAGGACACGCAAGGAGAGCGGCACCTTCCGCTACGCAGGAAGGTACAAACAACCCAGAATTTTATGCAGGAGTGGATCCCTGACCCAACTGGAAACGTCTCATCCCCTCAACAGCCTCTCACCGACGGAGGCCAAGAGCATGGATTCTGGGTACTCTAGGGCCTAGTAACTGCTGCTATTGGGCATCAATGTCATCACTACTACTGTTATCTCCAGTCGGCAGCTGGTGCTGCACGCCCTCTTGCTGCACGTCCTACTGTTGAATGTCCTGATCTGGTGCTCTGGTTGCGAGTTATGGTTAATCGACCCACTTTTATACACTCCATAAACTATGTATACTACTCCTCCCATTTCTTCACTTCTTAGAAGTTTACTTAGATGTATGAAATCATTTTATCACTAGTTTCTTAGTGAACACATGATATTCTATGTGGGGGGGGTTTAAAAACTTTTTAATAGAAATTTTATTATTAATTCCTCGTTTATTCTACGTTATTTTAAAAAACTATCTAATCTCTTTACGCTAACATTGTTCTGTCCCAAAAGCTCCTCATGGGGCATTTCTGTAAAACGTAGTATTGTATCGAAACATCTTGTATCAGCGAACACTGTTCTAACTAGCGTACACGGTCATGTAGCTACTTTGCATGTTGGTCGCAAGTGCCGCTTACAAAGATTGCTTGTAGTTAACTGCCCCCCGGAGTGTATCTGGTGAATGTATCGGGTAGTGTATCGTGGGGATCCGGAAAAATGTGCACTAATGTATTCTCTGAACTCGCCTGCCCTCGCTTCCCACCCCCCCCCCCGACCAGGTAAACTTTGATAGTGGGTGGGGGGGGGTCCACTCGTGAGAAGCTCATTTGGTTAGGTTTGCCCTACTTTCAGATGGTAGACATACGTAAAACAAACATCTGATCCTTTTATATATGAGGCCTGAAATTATACTGATTGTAGATCGTTGGCATCCGACGGTCTACGTGTAAGCCATTAGTAAACCATACGTAACTGAAATATTCTCCTCGTACCCCAATGAGAGTTCACTCCCGCTCACCCGAACACCGCGAGTGTATTGGGGAAGTGCATCGGAAGTGTATCGGCACCCGCTCAGAAATGTACACAAGTGTATTTATACATTTTTGTATTCATTCGGACCTCGTCCAGATACACTGCCCAATACACCTACCCAATACATTTTGGCTCTCGGGGGGGGGGGGGGGGGGGGGGGGGGGGAGGGGGGGACATTGAGCCCCCCCCCCCCCCCCGGGGGGGGGGGGGGGGAGACGACGATCCCCCCCCTCGAATACTGCGAGTGTATTGCGGGCGTGTATCGGGAAGTGTATCGTAAGCAAGCACAAAGTTGTACACAAGTGTATTAGTGCACTTGTGTATAATTTCGGCTGCCCTCCACATCCACTACCCAATACACCCTCCCAACACACTCGGGCGCGGGGGGGGGGGGGGGAGACGACGATCCCCCCCCTCGAATACTGCGAGTGTATTGCGGGCGTGTATCGGGAAGTGTATCGTAAGCAAGCACAAAGTTGTACACAAGTGTATTAGTGCACTTGTGTATAATTTCGGCTGCCCTCCACATCCACTACCCAATACACCCTCCCAACACACTCGAGCGCAGGGGAGGGGGGGGGAGGGGGGGACATTGAGCCCCCCCCCCTCCTGCCCCGAGCCGAAAGTGTATCTATGAAGTGTATCGGCGGGTGTATCTGATAGACACCACTAAAAATAAACCCGTGTATCTGCTTTAAAGGTGAGCCGAGTCGATCTCGACCGTGCACTAATAACATTGGAAGGCATGAAAACGAGACAAATCGGAAGTTCTTTCGCATCAACTATTCTCGACCGGAACCTTGCCAGTGATATGACGGTGGCCCAACACTGGCCCCCCCCCCCCCAAACTCCGAGTATGTATTGGGCGAGTGAATTGGACAGTGTATCGTAGGCATTTAAAAAAATTTACACAAGTGCATCGATACACTTGTGTACAAAATTTGCTTCCCTCCAGATACACTACCCAATACAACCCTCCAATACACTCTTGACTTTACAAGGGGGGTGGGGGCATCGTGCCCCCCCCCCCCCCCTCGAGTGGGGAGTGTATCTGGGCAGTGTATCGGCGTGTGTATCTGATGGATACCACCAAACTACACCAGTGTATCAGGGGGGGTTATCGAGAGGGGGTTTGAGAGTTCGCAATCGCGAACTGAGAGTTTGCAGACCCCAAACCCCCGGTGTAACGAGGGGGTTCGATTCTGGTTTGGTGGTGATAACGCTCAGGGCAGAATTGAGCATTCTCGTCGCTTATGACATTGGCGGCGACGCTGATGTTAGAAGCAAGCGACGTCGCCCTTGAAGTCGGCGAGGTTTGACTTCGAGGGCGAAGTCGCCTCGCTCTTTCGTAGCAAGCATTTTGGCCCTGTGCACTTGGAGGCGAGTGTAGGTTTTGGACCCAATTTGCCACAATAGGAATACTTTGCCAACTTGGATCAAAGTACGTAAATGTACATTGGAACAAATGAGGAAATCAATAGGCCCAGTAAAAAAAGAGTAGCAGCACAAAATCACACATTCGACAATAGTATATCTAACGCCCATTGGTTGTTCATAATTCAGATTTATGATTTTTTTAAAATAATTTGAAGGATATAAAACTCAAAGGAAGTTCAATGAAACTTCCATGGTAGTGTAGATTGAAATCTCTGTGTATTCAGGATTTGCATGTAACTTCTAGGAAGCATTCCTATGAATGGTAGCTCATTTCCAGGAAACATCCTCCGCATATGTTCTAAAATTGTACTCTAGTTTATCAGTGTGTACTTTTGGGGTGATTGACCATAAATGCTGCTTGCGGCTGGCAAATGCTTCTCCATACTCAGTAGCAAGGGTAGTTGCCTCCGCCGCCTGTTGCTACCATATGCCCTACTACGCCTAGAACAGGGAGCCGATGACCTGGGAGCGAGGAATGAACGTGTCAGCTATGGAGCCAGAGCCAGAAGGAATAGTAGGCCCCTTCTGCTTGTCGTCGCCAAGTGCCATGTCGGACACTCAGTAGTGAAAAACGTAAACGTGGTCACATTTACACTCCAACTGTATTTCTTGAGAATTTGAAATGCTAGCAAAATCTGATGTCTCAGCCAAGAATTTGGCTAACTATTGGCGATGATGCGGGAGACGATGCTGAATGCAATGATGGTTGTTTTGTAAAAAAAAATAAACTTAAAAAAGTGCAAAATTGTCACATTTTCATTGTCTGCCAAAACTTCCAAGAAATCAAGACATGAGGATGCATTCTCATTTCTTTTCGGCTATAGGGTACCAAATGAAGTGGATGGATGCGTTGGAGAGCTCATGAATAGAGCTTACACTGAGAACTCATGCCTAAAGTGGTGGTCATTTGTTGTACTCCCGGTCTAGAGTGTCCAGGTGGAGCGGTAAGTGCGACCTGAAATAAAACTTCAAATGAGCTTCGTGGACAATCCTGCACAACCACGTGCTTGAACTGTTTTTGGGCAGGGTTGGGCAACCCACTGTAGTCTCTGTGGCTATGGCGTGATGATGCAACTTTAGCTTTTGTCGTAATGACGTCTCTGTTGCTGATACGTGCTACGATGGGTCACTGTGGCGTGGTGGGTCCTCCCAGGACCCGTGGTTGTGACTCTCAATGCTGGTGCCACTACTACGCCTCTGTTGCACAGCTCAACGAGGGATGCCTTAATGCTCTGATACCATGAGAAGCTACCTAGTAGCTTCCTAACACTACTGCTACTGACGAGGCAATATTGTCCAATTAGCGATCACACTAGCGTAGAGGACGAGTGCACAAACAGGAAGGATTGGGCTAGGCGAGATCCTCAGAGTCTCATAAGCACAATAGATTCAATTTGTAGAGAGAAATGACAACTGACAAGCACACAGCATAAATACCTGTCACAACGAACGATAGGTAATGGAAACGAGATTATTTGTCCAAAACTGGCCCAAACCCACGGTTTTGGTCCTAGCTCGGTGCACATACATCCAAATGCAAAACCATCTGAACCTAGAAATACAAAATCTTAAGCCCAATGCTAGGACTGGTTACACACACACGTCTGACTGGACCATGTCGATCTCCTCCTCTACGGCACCATGGAGGATTGTATTGCTTACATCCATCTTGTGGAGCTCCCAGTTGTTGTGAGCAACAACCCTGATAGAGCACAGGTGATGGTCATGTGGCCAACAGGTGCAAAGGTGTCGGTAAAGACCACACCCTCGGTGAGAACCCATTGGCCGTCAAGCGAGCTTTGTAACGATCATGTGTTCCATCAGGCCTCACCTTCTTGCAGAAGAAATAATTGTCCTGTACAACCTTCTGCCTAGGCGAGAGGTTGACAAGCTCATAGACACCGTGCTCACGGATAGCTCTCAGCTCATCCTCACAAGCAGCACAAAACTCTGCATCCTGAGTCAAGAGTGCCTCCTTCAATGTGCCTAGATCACACGTCATCGAGGGAGAGCTCTGGGTGGCTAAGACACACGCCTCCAAACTCGGTCTGACCATGAAAAGGTTGGTAACAACATCGCAAGCAACTGAGAACTCTCAAGTACAAGCGCACGAATTGGTCTCAATTGAGACCAACTCGTGACTGACAAGACACGCTGGGTACACCTCAGATTAGTGCGCCCGGATACTCATTCCAAGGGCCTTCATGTCGGGCTCGCCACTTTGAACACTAAAAAATGGGTGTCTAGGTACCGAGTCAGTAGTCTGCAAATTCCTAGAGGCCATTGCTCGGAGACGTCCACCAGGCCCGCAAGAGTAGCCCGATGCTGAGGTGCTCACCTCGGGTTGTGGAGCAGGCTGCTGGGTCTCAGCCGCAGGGGCTATGGACTCATAGGGAAGGGAAGAGGCTGCAAGAGGAATATGGAAAAGTACCAGCTTGTACCCTGGAGAGCACGTGAGGGCGCCCGCGGGCTAGTGTTGACGCTGTCAAAGTAGTCGTCAAGTGTCTCGGCATACCGGCGAGCCTTGACGACAAGTCCAAAGGTCACCGTGACTCACACACCAACACTCCCCCATGACCCATAGATGCCCATCACTACTAGAAAGCAAGGGTCACAAAACAATGGCAACGACAGTGCACGACAAGGGGCATGAGACAAGGCCACACAAAAACTGCTTATTGAGAGAGACAACAGGAAGAGCGGGGTGCCAATCAGGTAGCAGTAGGAGCATACACAAGAATCCTAACATTGAGCACTATAAACTTGAACTTGCCACTGCACAACACTTTGGTGAGGAAGTCTGAATGCTGCTGTCGCGTGTTGACACCCACGAAAAATACATTGCCACGTGAAATATGCTGATGTACTTTGTGTGCGTGTGACACATGCTTTTATGTGCTATTATGCGATGAGTGCTCTCATTATCACAACAGAAGGTGAAGCAGTGGATGGACTGGCACACATGCTGCATAAGACGACACAACCAGATTCTCTCACAGACCCCAGCCCCCAATGGGACATAATCGATGTTAATCAAGCTCCACGCAATGCAATCTACTTGCCACTCTTCCACAAGACAGCTATACCTCTGACCAGGAAGATGTAGCCGGGCCAGCTGTGCGCACTGCAATCATGGACCCAATCACTGTCAGTGTACCCATAAACAACAGCAGCACAGGCCTATATGTGAGGTTGACACAACATACCACACCACGCGTAGAGCAACCTCCAAATGGAGCTGATCCGTATGCTATGAGAACTATGACAAGAAGTCCATAGAAAATGACTCAAAGGAACGTTGTGACATCGACAAGCTCCCCTAGACGATCTGGGTCTGCCGACGTGAGAAGCCTCTTGCCAGCGGGCATCATAGGCATACATGTAGAAGGGACTATGGTCAACAGGTAAAAAAAAACTCCCCAAGTGTCCTGACGTAACCAACCTGATGCACATGCAGTGTGTGACGCTGGTGATCACGCTCAATCTCCAAAATTTCCAAGAAGACATGAGTTGTACCAAGATCCTTCATTTTGTACATAGACTGGAGGATATACTTCATAGCATGGACAGCCTGAGGGTTAGGGGACGCAATCAAGAGGTCGTCCACATAGTCCAGGACAACGACAAAGGGAGCAGAGGGGGGAATCACAAAGAGTGTGGAGTCCACTGTGCTATGGTGACATTCACCCAACTCCAGGGTAGCGGAGATCTCGAGGTTCCAACAACATGGGGACTGCTTCAAGCTGTACGAATCCTTTTGGATGTGCCAAAATCTGTCTACGCTGTCTTCAAACCGTGGTGGTTTGACAAGATATATCTCTTCCTCAAGATTACCGTACAAGAAAGCATTGTTAACATCCATCTGGTAGAGCTCCAAATCATGTTGTGCCAGCTGACTCAACAAGGCCTTTTCCATAGTGTACCTGTCCACAGGGGCAAAGGTAGCATCAAAGTCCACACCAGACACTCGTGAACCCCTTGGCCATGAGACGGGCCTTGTACCATTCAAATGAGCCATCAGGCCCCTCTTTCCTTCAAAACACCCAATGAGCTGAGATGGCCTTACGACCAGGCGGGAGCTTTACCTTCCCATAAACCATGTGTCTCTCAATTGTAGCGAGTTCCTCGTATATAGCCTTCTCCCATTGATTTACATCTATAGTAGAGCATTCTTGTTGCACTATATTTGGTTCAGGCATGCGTGTTCTGTTGCCACTCGTAACAAGTGTGGTGGCTAACAAGTGATGTGGCAGAACCGGGTAGACCCAGCAGCCGCAGTGGCTCTGTGGAACTCTTCAGTAATGGAAGAGTTATTAAGTGTGGTGTTAGGTTGTACCACACCCGCCACCAAGCCAAGAGGGTTAGAGAGACAAGAGTATGGAACTAAAAACACCATTGTCATCTGGACGGACTGGCTGTACGGGCCCAGAGTGGCCAGGCAAGGCTATACGACTTGTAGGCGGGGCATGGTGAGGCAGACTGCAAAGGTCTCAGACAACCACATAGCGCGTGAACAAACGCCAACAAGATGGGAGGCTGCGAAGGTGCGACTCGGTCCGCTACCGATGGAACCACAGCCTCTGATGTAAGCAATGACATAACAGGAGATGATGTAGATGTAACAGGAGGTGACACAAACACAACAGGAGGTGACATTGGCAATGATGCAGACGCGGCAAGAGGTGACACAGGCAATGATGCAGTTATAACAGAAGATGACATAGGAAACGACGCACATGCGGCAGGAGATTATGTAGACGATGATGTAGGTGTGATAGGAGATGACGTAGGCGACAACGTAGATGTGACAGGAGATGATGTAGGTGACAACGTAGATGCGACAGCCGATGATATAGGGGATGATACATATGTGAAAAGAGACGACACAGGAGACAATGCAGTAGGATATGGAGCATAGCCACTATCGAATTGCACTCGACATCCACCACCTCCCCGAGGATGGAAGAAGGGCATATGTGATGGAATAGAGCGAGCAATGTCGCATGAGAAGGTGCTCTCAAAGAAGAGAGCAGGGTGATAACCCTATGTATATATTTCTTTCCTCGTGTGGCCGTGGGTATGCAGTGCATGTGGACCCGACAGTCGGCGGTGACTTAGGCTGAGCGTAGTGCCATCGCCTACGCACACGGCCCTTCTCCACCAGGCCGCGTGCCTCCAATGTCTCTCGCCGATCGCCGACCCATGCTTGCTCCTCTTCACTTGCTAGAAGACCCACGTTGGTATTAGATACACTTCGGTCCCTTTAGACTATCAGACCTAGTTGTGTCCTCAAACTTGCATGTTGGTAGGTCTCTGATAGGTCTTCTTGTCTGGCTGACCTAGTTCTTAACACAGGGTGATCGCGGTCTATGCCGCGCTGTTTTGGGGCTCGAGGGCGAATTCGCCCTCGAGGCTAGAGGTGCGCCGGCGAGCTTAGCTCGCCGGCCAACGGGTGAAGCTCGTATAGGGAGCTTCACCCGTAACATGGGGTAACCCTGTTACTCGTGTACTTAGGCACGTTTTTGCTTCCATGGAACCCTAGGGTTGGCTGAAACATGCTCAAACATGCACCGGTTTAAGAGCCGTTTGTTGCGTTGGATTCCTAGCAACTTCCACATGGTATCAGAGCACTTTCCCAGGCCTGCGCACTGCAAGGAGCAACGGTAGGAGCCAAAAAGGGTGGCGCACGAGTTCGGCTCGAATCCGCGAGCCATTGGCAGGCGAACAGGCCACCCAAGGGCGACGAACGGGCCCTGCTTGAGGTCGAGCGGCCTAGCAAGGCCGCGCGCGTGGGCCAGGCCCTTGGGACGGCGAGAGAGTGTGGGGAGGAGCAACGTCCTCCCCTTGGACCACCTCAGTGGGCCCATCCGCGGGTTTGTGGGTTGGGCAGGGTGTCTGGGGTGGACGGTTTGGGACTACAGGGTCTCAAGGACATCCTGAAGGCGATCCCATAGAGCCTAGGGCTCTCGGCAGAAATTTGGGCCCAAAGTGGGCCCGGCGAATTGCTGCCGAAATTTCCCTGGGCCGGACAGCAGGTCTATAGTGCTAGAGAGCGAGTCCAAGGACCTGTCTGAGCCAGTGAGAAGCACAGAGTAGGAGCAGACGCCACAATGAGTGAAGTTGAGGGCGGTGACAATGCTAACGCGTCGGCAGTGACCCTCACTGCGGAGGCCATGGCGCAGCTTGGCCTGGGGAAGGAGCTCTCTCCTCTCCTCCTGGGCACACGTGACTATGTGGCCTGGAAGGATTTGTTCTTGTCCCGGACGGCGGAGTACGGATTGGAGGATCTTTATCTCTAACCCCCACCGGTGTCAGTCAACGATCACATGTTGCTGCGTACCTTTAACGCCTTGATGCGCACACTACCAGATGCACAAGCACTTGCACTTTGTCATTTGCGGTTTGGAGGAAGGGGAGAAGATCCTCTGATGCCCAGAGTGGCGCGTCCCGGCCGCATGATGCGTGGAAGCATCTCTCTACTCATCAAGAGGAGCAGGGCATGACCCTCGTCGTGAATCTGCGAGACAGGTTGAGGAACCTGTACCCCAAGCCTGGTGCCCCGGCTGCCGAGTATTGGGATGACGCAATGGATATTCGACGACGTCTGCTCAGAATCGGTGCACCGTGCTCTGTCCTTGAATGGCTAGATGTGGTGCTACTTCATCTTGGCGAGCAGTATAAGGAATTCCGACGTGACATCTTCCGTCGTCATCCAGTGGCGGAGATCGAGCTTATTGACCTCTCTGTGGTCTTTGCCGAACTGCGCAACTACGAGGACGTCCTGAAGGGGGAAACTCGTGACATGACCTCCACCCCATCCGTCACATATACACATCAAATCTCCTCTGCTGCAGCTGCCAGCCCGGCGCATGTTGCCTTTACACAGGCGGGTGGCAACTCGGGCGGGGGACGTGGTTCTGGTGGTGGACGTGGTTATGGTGGCGGTGGGGGACGTGACCCTGGGCGCGGTCGTGGGGACCAGCGGTGCAGCTACTGCAACCAGTCCGGGCATTTCTGGCACAAATTTCCCATTCTGCAACGTCAGATGATGGCGAGACAGCAGCTGCACCAGGTGCATCCGTGGCAGCAGTAGCAGCCGCCGCAACAGCAGCAGCAGTATCGTTCGACGTACCTGACACTTGGCCAGGCAGATCGGCAGGCTGGTGGCTACAGCGCGCCTGGACAACAGCTCTTCCAGCCCGTGGTGGCCACCACGGTCGGCCTGCCTCCGTAGCAGTTTCAGTAGTACCTTGGGCCACCACCCCCATGGTACCCTGGGCCATACTACGAGCCGCCGTTCGCGATGGCACCTGCCCCAGTCCCATCATGGGCCCAGCGTGTGTACGACAACATGGAGGCCATGCCCGCTTGCGACCCACAGGGGGCGACACCTGCCGTGCATCCTCCAGAGCCCACTGCATCGACTCAGCAGTCAGATCCACGACTTGCGTACACCCACGTGACCACATCTCACACAGTGCCCATGCATGAATGGCTATATGACACGGCATGCTCACATCACATGTCACCGCATCGTCAGTTGTTTGTGTCCTTCTATGAAACACACGACGTGCATGGTGTGAGGACTGGGTCTGGGGAAGTATTGCGTGTTGAGGGCATTGGAACTGTCGCCTTGCAAGCGCCTGGTGGGGTCATGTGGCTGACTGGGGTCCTGTACGTTCCTCGGCTTAAGGTGAACTTGCTGTCGGGGGGGCAGCTCGACCGGCAATCGGGCATGTCTGCACTGACGCGTGACCAGAAATGCATGATCTTTGATGCGCAAGGGGAACTCNGACACGGCATGCTCACATCACATGTCACCGCATCGTCAGTTGTTCGTGTCCTTGTATGCAACACACGACGTGCATGGTGTGAGGACTGGGTCTGGGGAAGTATTGCGTGTTGAGGGCATTGGAACTGTCGCCTTGCAAGCGCCTGGTGGGGTCATGTGGCTGACTGGGGTCCTGTACGTTCCTCGGCTTAAGGTGAACTTGCTGTCGGGGGGGCAGCTCGACCGGCAATCGGGCATGTCTGCACTGACGCGTGACCAGAAATGCATGATCTTTGATGCGCAAGGGGAACTCTTGGCTGACGGCCCACTGCATACAGACATGCTGTACAGGCTAACACTTTTTCCTGCCTTGCAATCTAACTGAGCACAGGCCCACATCATGACCACAACAGACCCACATCACACGGATCTCATACACAGACAACTTGCATACATCAACACTGATCTGGTCAAGGACATGCTTAGGCATCAACTTGCACACGGCCTCAGTCCCCAAGACTTTCCTCACATCTGCATGCCTAGATATTCAGGAAGGAAAAGCTCACCGCCAAAGCTTTCCAGTCTCACAACACGTGAGTGAGGCACCGCTTGAACTGGTGCATGCCGATCTGACTGGACCCATGCCAGTCCCCTCGGTGCAATATGCGTCACTGAAACATATTGCACTCCACATCCACCACCTCCCCGAGGATGAAAGAAGGGCATATGTGATGGAATAGAGCGAGCAATGTCGCATGAGAAGGTGCTCTCAAAGAAGAGAGCAGGGTGATAACCCTATGTATATATTTCTTTCCTCGTGTGGCCGTGGGTATGCAGTGCATGTGGACCCGACAGTCGGCGGTGACTCAGGCTGAGCGTAGTGCCATCGCCTACGCACACGGCCCTTCTCCACCAGGCCGCATGCCTCCAATGTCTCTCACCGATCGCCGACCCATGCCTGCTCCTCTTCACTTGCTAGAAGACCCACGTTGGTATTAGATACACTTCGGTCCCTTTAGGCTATCAGACCTAGTTGTGTCCTCAAACTTGCATGTCGGTAGGTCTCTGATAGGTCTTCTTGTCTGGCTGACCTAGTTCTTGACACAGGGTGATCGCGGTCTATGCCGCGCTGTTTTGGGACTCGAGGGCGAATTTGCCCTCGAGGCTAGAGGTGCGCCGGCGAGCTTAGCTCGCCGGCCAACGGGTGAAGCTCGTATAGGGAGCTTCACCCGTAACATGGGGTAACCCTGTTACTCGTGTACTTAGGCACGTTTTTGCTTCCATGGAACCCTAGGGTTGGCTGAAACATGCTCAAACATGCACCGGTTTAAGAGCCGTTTTTTGCGTTTGATTCCTAGCAAAGAGGACTACAGTCGATTAGAACTGGCATAGAACATTAGGGGATGCATTGCGCACCCTGTTGGCTGAGTCAGGCTTGTCTTTTGGGTTTTGGGAAGAGGCTGTGAAATACATCACTTGGGTGTGGAATCGGGTACCCCAGGGGCCCTTGCCGAAGGTTGTCACTCCGTGGGAACGATGGTTGAAACAAAAGGCTGATCTACGTCCTGCTAGGGTGTGGGGCACAATAGCATGTGTTTGGTTTGCGGATCCTCAGCGCAAACATAAGCTAAGCCCACGAGGTAGGTGGTGTGTCTTTGTCGGCGTATCCCATGTCGGAGATTTTGGGACCCCGTTCACCACGCCATTGTTGAGAGTCGTGATGCCTCATTCATGGAACACATGCCCTACAAGGTGTTCAAGACATTGAAACATGCGCCGACACTCACCATTCCTGAGCAGTATCCTGAGTATGTCAGCATACCTATCTTTGTCCCAGTCTCCACTGTGCGACCAACGCCACAAAAACCTGCTGGGTCAAGTGTGGATAAGCGACAGGCACCGGCAGTCCACCATGACGTGTCTACAGAAACTGATCACACTAGCTCAGATACCCACGATTCCCCTGGTCGAGAGCTCACACCTGAGACAAGAGTCACCACTGAAACCTCTAACCAGCCTGGTCCAGTTCGCCGCTCTCAAAGAGATGTGCCAAGGGTAAACTATCGGCAGTTCTATCATGTCATGGGGCAACCAAATCCTGGGACCCCGCTTCCTGAGCCGCTTACAGTGACGGAGGCAAGGGGCGACCAGATGAAACGGATTGGGAAAAAGCAATGGTCGATGAACTCAATGCTCTGCTCGAGCATGGGGTTTATCAGTTGGTGTCACTTCCCCCTGGTCGGAAGGCAATTGATGTAAAATTGGTCTTTAAAGCCAAACGCAACTTGCATGGCCTCCTGGAAAAATACAAGGCTTGCTTGGTGGCCAAAGGGTTTCACCAGGTGCCTGGCCAGGATTTCACAGACACGTATGCACCAGTGGGCAAGTACACCTCCAGCCGTGCCCTACTAGGGGTAGCGGCACATGAGGACTGGGAAATTCACCAGATGGATGTCAAGAATTCTTTCTTGAATGGTCCTCTAGATGAAGAGCTGTAAGTGGAACAACCACCGGGATTTGAGGATGGCACGGACAGGGTATGGCTTCTACTAAAAGCACTGTATGGTCTAAAACAGGCACCACGGTGCTGGAACAAAGAGATTCGACGCACCCTTGAGAGCCTGGGATTTTTGCAAAGTCTGTCTGATCCTTCCCTTTTTGTACGTTGGGTGGATCGCGTTCCGGATATGCTCATTGTGTATGTGGATGACCTCTTGATTCTTTCACCTTCACTCTCACTCATTCAAGACACCAAAGCACTGCTCACGGCACATTACCGGATGACTGACCTTGGGGAGGCTCACAACTTCCTTGGGATGACCATTGCTCGCGAAAGAAAAGCACGCACACTGACGTTGCACCAAGGTCGGTTCATTGCTCACCTAACTGAGCGCTTTGGCCACCTAGTCCAGCATCTTCCACCCCAGCATTCACCAAGGATTCCTGATGTGTACGCACACCTGCTTGATGCACACAACACAGACTACGGACCTGACACCGACCCCACTGTCTTCAGACAAATCGTTGGCAGTCTCACCTACCTCTCATCCACCACATGACCTGACATTGCATGCGCAGTAAACACTCTGGCTCAGTTCAATCAAAGTCCCCGCACTGTGCATCAGAAGGCTTTGCTCAAACTGTTACGCTATGTGTTGGACACTGCTTCGATGGGCCTCATCTTCACCCCAGGCACTAGTCCCTTGCTTGATGGATACTGTGACAGTGACTATGCACGGGACACACGTGCACGTAGTCGGGGGGGATACATGTTTCGCATCTGGGGCACAACCATCTCGTCGCGCAGTACAAAACAGTCATGTGTGGCATGCAGTGTGGCAGAGGCAGAGTACATAGCATTGGGTGAGGCAGCATGCGAAGCCACATGGCTGCACAGACTGCTAGAAGAAGTGGGAATGTCTGTGGGGCCTGTACTGGTACACAGCGACAGTTCTGCTGTACGCCGCATCACTACCAACGATGGTGTGTTGCACCCAGCATAAAGCATATCGGTGTCAAGCATCACTTTGTGCGTGAGGCTGTTGAGTCTGGCGTAGTCCGGGTGTGCGCGGTAAGCGGGACCGAGCAACTTGCGGACTTCCTCACCAAGGCTCTCCCAGCTTCACACCTTCTTGCAAAACTTCATCTCTTGGACGTGCATGCAACACCCTCGGCCAAGGGGGCGTGATAACCCTATGTATATATTTCTCTCCTTGTGTGGCCGCGGGTGTGCAGTGCATGTGGACCCGGCAGTCGGCGGTGACTCAGGCTGAGCGTAGTGCCATCGCCTACGCACACGGCCCTTCTCCACCAGGCCGCGTGCCTCCGCTGTCTCTCGCCGATCGCCGACCCATGCCTGCTCCTCTTCACTTGCTAGAAGACCCACATTGGTGTTAGATACACTTCGGTCCCTTTAGTCTATGAGACCTAGTTGTGTCCTCAAACTTGCATGTTGGTAGGTCTCTGATAGGTCTTCTTGTCTGGCTGACCTAGTTCTTGACACAGGGTGATCACGGTCTATGCCGCGCTGTTTTGGGACTCGAGGGCGAATTTGCCCTCGAGGCTAGAGGTGCGCCGGCGAGCTTCGCTCGCCGGCCAACGGGTGAAGCTCGTATAGAGAGCTTCACCCGTAACAGGGGGTAACCCTGTTACTCGTGCACTTAGGCACGTTTTTGCTTCCATGGAACCCTAGGGTTGGCTCAAACATGCTCAAACATGCAGTGTTTTACGAGCCGTTTGTTGCGTTGGATTCCTAGCAACTTCCACATAGTGAGACTCAACAACCCGACCACACTGATGATCCCAAAAGCGCTAGGCCTTGGAATGAGGGGAAATGCCAAGGAAAGGGAAGAGGTGACCTCGAGGAGACAACTTGCCATTGCGTTGGTCCTCAGGGAGCCAAACACTAGTGATGCTGCCAACATACAAGCGAGGCGAAGGTCAACACGATGACCATACCACAACTTCAATGGCATGACATGAGGAGGCAGTGGACCATGGGAAACACGGTTCCAAAACCACATCATGTAGGACATGGCCTCAAAGGTAAAAGTGGAGGGAGGCCACAATGGAGAAGAAGGGTACAAACATCATTAGCAAGAGTGTGGTTCCAGCATTCCTGCACTCCATTCAATTATGGTGTATATGGAGTAGCGAGCTCCAGATGCCCTCCTTGCGAATGGAGGAAGCAAGCTATAGGACCCATGAACTCCCCACCACTATCGCAGCAAAATGCTACCAGCTTGAGTTGACAGGCACACCCAGCCTGGACAAGCCAAGACTCTATCGTGGGCCCGACATCCTTCTTCTGGCGAAGGGCAAAGATTCGTCAAAAGTGAGACAAATCATCTAGAAGGCACAAGACGTACCGACCAACACCCCCCACAAATTCATCAGGGAGCGGACCCATAACGTTCGCATGGACAAGGCCAAGGGGGTGCAACGTGCAGAAGTCAGACGAAGGAAAGGAAGGGTGATGCCGCTTGCCTTGTGCGCAATAAAGATAGCCAGTAGTGCATGGCGCAGGGAATGTGCCAGGGTCAAGACCAACAGCAAGCTCATGATACAAGAGGCTATGGGTGGCTCCAGTATGCACATGACACAAGCGACGATGGAGAAAATGAGATTGTACGGGGGAAAGGGAGGGGGTAACATGCACATGCGCTGCGGCAGTGGCCACGGGAAACGGTGCAAAGAAGAGCACACGATACTGTTTGTCACAGCACAGACCACGGAAAAACACGATGGCCAAACGATTGAAGCAACACGGTGCCAATGACACAAGATGAGACAAAGTCCATGTCCTGATCATCCAAGGCGGTGATCGATAGCAAGCTGACCTCAAGCATAGGGACAACGAGGACATCAAGCAAGAAGATGTCCCCCGAAGAACCAACAAGACGCACAACACCAACGCCCTAAACTGGCAGCATCTGGCCCGAGTCAGTGTGGACAAAGCGTACATCACCAACAGGTCCCAACATGACAAATGTAGCACGAGACGACGTCATGTGACCAGTGGCTCCGGAATCGATGGTCCAAAATCCACTTGACAAACGAGATGGAGCAGTCACATGACACTGTGCGGCATTGCAAGAGAGGATAGGAGAGGAAGTAGGAAAACCATAAGTCATAGCAAAGAGACGGGAAAGGGGGAATGACTCCCAATGCTTAACCCACTCCACAGATGGCACAACCTCACCATCCGACTCGCCCTGAAGGGCTCCATCCGAAGAACAACGGTGACCCCCTGGACTCGACAGTCAAACTCATACCGAAGTGGACAACCGGAGGCCGAGGATGGGAATGGAAGGTGGAGGCTGGAGCATATGTGTTCGGACCATGCGATAGCTCGGGAAAGGATTGAGCTGGTGGCATGAAGAAAGATGGAGCTGCGGGTTGGAGCCACGATGGAGGGGTGTAGGATGAAGAAGGTGATCCATAGACTGTAGGGTTGTATGAGGACGAAAGCCAATGACACCTCGGATGGGGTACAGCCACAGCCGAAGAGGCAGGCACAGAAGCCCAACTGTGTGTTGGAACCATCAAGGACATGACGGTAGTGGTGTCCCACTACACGGGATCAGACTTCCACGTGTGAGGGTCCCGACCAAAGAAGGGATGAAACGTGAGAAGGGGATGCATAGTCTTCCAAGACAACGGGATAAATCTCTGAATTCCCAAGTCTTGACAACGAGCAAAAAAGGAGGAAAGACGAAGAAAATAAAGGTAAAGAAAAATAAAAAGAAAAAATGGAACATGGAAACCACCAAGGAGGAATTGGCAGTTTGGGCCATACCTAGGGTCTGAGAGGGGTCTCACTGCCTCTCCCCCAGAAGGCATTTCTTTTTCTTTGTAGAGAGGGTGTGCTCGACCCTTGCTGGCAAAAAAAAGAGAAAGTAGTATGATCGAGCGATGAGCACATCGACGAGCTCATCGATCAACAAGCTCGTCGATTGACAAGGTCGTCGATGGAGCCCGTCAACAGGTAGGCTCTCGAAGTTACAGAGCATCTTTTCGCCGGCTGACGAGCTCGGTCGGCGATGGTGAGTATAGCTGTTGTGCTTGCTTCTTCTACTAAAGATGCTACTACAGTTATGCTGCTGTGCTACCGCGTCTGCTGCTACCGTTGAAGATGCTACTACTGTTATGCTGCTGTGCTACTACGATTGCTGCTGCAGCTACTACTAGAGCTACTGTTGCGAATGTGGCTGTGGTTTTTGCTGTTGTAGTTGTTCCTCTTGTAGTAATTAGCTGTGAGTTATGGTTAATCACCTCAATTTCACGCACTTTTCAATAAGTGTATCAATGGGTGTATTCCTGTATGCACGCATTTTCACAAAACATCCACATGGTTGCATGTTAGCAAAGTCCACATGAACATTCCTCGTATAAATAAAAACTATGATTGGCTCTATGTGATGTATAGTAAATTTTGTGAACCATCCATGTTCACAAGTTTGTTCACTTCCCAATACACTTGTTGATACATAGTTTTAGGGGTGATTCAATTGGTCATATGTGTGCTGCCACTATAACGGCTGCTATTACTGCTCCTACTACTGCTATTGTTGCTGCTGGTACAGTTGATGGTACTGGTGCGGCTGCTCTAGCTACAGCACAGAGAGGAAATGCAGCCAGGGGGTAGGCGCCACTGCCGTTGCTCCTGTTGTAGCTATTGCAGTTATTGTTACCGTTGATACTGCTTCACTGCTGAAGTAGCCTTTTCATACTGCGGAGGTGGCCTAAGCCGCCACCACAATTTTGCATGTTGCCGTCAAGATGGCAGCTGCGACAAGGGAAATTACCCAAAAATTTTGACATCATTCCGCCTCCGGCTCTTCTAGAGGACTACGTGACATTAGCCCTAAGCTCAGGGCCTCCATATCGCCAGGACTTGTATGCCCCATCCAGCCCAGCCTGGCACAGCCTAGATGCCTCCGGTGCCACTGCTTCGTACTATGTGGTGGGAAGAAAGGGTCGTGTCGTGTCTCTCTAGAGCTATGATACCATGAGGGAATGGAGAAACCCCCAAAGCAACATTTGATGTGAGAGGGCACGTTGCATAGAACACAACCGAACAAACAGTGCTTCAAAATGTGGAGAGACGGTTAAGATACACTTGGAAACGTAGAAGTGAAGTAAGAAACAATAGAAAAGTGTGTATATCTAGTCTCACACACGTGCGTGCAACTAGGCACGCAAGTCTAACCAACCAGTCAGAAAATAGGCTAACCGGGCGGCAAGTTCCAAAACAACAGCAATAGGGAACCCAAAAGGCGTACGGGCTCNAGAGGGCACGTTGCATAGAACACAACCGAACAAACAGTGCTTCAAAATGTGGAGAGACGGTTAAGATACACTTGGAAACGTAGAAGTTAAGTAAGAAACAATAGAAAAGTGTGTATATCTAGTCTCACACACGTGCGTGCAACTAGGCACGCAAGTCTAACCAACCAGTCAGAAAATAGGCTAACCGGGCGGCAAGTTCCAAAACAACAGCAATAGGGAACCCAAAAGGCGTACGGGCTCCTCGGTTGTCCAAATAACAGACTGAAAGAAGCGCCGAGAGCAAAACAGAATTCCCCTGCAACTGGATCATGAACGTGCAAGGATAGTGCCACTGAGAAAATGGGCCCCGGGTTTAGGTAGCTTAGGTTGCTAGGATAAGCAAGTTAGCAAGCAAGTAAGTTGTGATGCACGTCACCATGGATCGGGGCAAGAACACTTTCACATGAGAGTGGGAGAAAACGAAACAAGTAGGTGAGTTAGTGGCGAGTGAAGTGGTGTATGCCAATTGAACGAGCCATCCACGCGAAGCTCTTGACGTGGGACCTGGAAGCCACCCAGGGATCAAACTGGACCCTAGAGCGAACGTGCTCCGGGCGGTTTCTCACAAACCGGTATAAGCCAAACATGTGGTCCCGAAGGATTAGCAACCTGGCTCACTAAGCTAAACACATGCGAATGAGAAAAACTAAACCACATCGACTACTAGCATTGTAGTGCATGCATTTCCCAGAATTGTGTGTCCGGCTTGAGAATGTAGAAGTCTAGGGCATCACTACATGAAAGCTCTCCATGAACCTGGTGTTGGTGCTGTGGCCACCACTTGACAGCCTGATGGTGTCGCCACCACTGTGTACATCATGACGGGCCACAGTTTTGTACCCGAGAGCTTCAATCCAGGTTAATCACCTGTGGTAATGATTGTGTGTATGAGTACAGTCAAGAGGTCACTTGCGTGTGTTACACCCATAACCAACACTCCCCCGTGACCCACAGATCAACATCCCACACACACATAAGCAGGTGCACATTACAAGACGATGAATCACAAGACTCATGTCAACCAGGGGCATCACGAGAGCGCAGCAGACCAAGAGCATGCACGGCAGCTTTGAACAGACCACTACAAAGAGCCTTGGCGAGGAAATTTGCACGCTGCTAACGAGTGTCGACCCATACAACCTGAACTTCTCCAGTAGCAATGCGCTTGCATACAAAATGATGCTCAATGTTGATGTGCTTGGTACAGGAGTGATGCATGGCATCGTGCTCGACGATTGCTTTTGTACTTCGGTTGTCACAATGCAAAGTGATGTAGTGGATGGGTACACGCAACTGTTGTAGTATACGAGAAAGCCAAACACTTTCACACATACCTGCACAAAGTGCCACGTACTCTACCTCACTAGAAATTCGGGCAACACATCCCTGTTTTCCACTCTTCCAAGAGACGGTAGTCCCACTGACAAGAAAGATGTTGCCGATGCAGCTGTGAGCATTAGTGTCATGTGCCCAGTCACTGTGTTGTATCCTTCAACCACCACAAATGGCTGAGCACGATAGTACAACCCCACACATGTGGTGGACAGTGCGTAACAGACAACACGCAGTGCCGCCTCAAGGTCTTTTTGGCAAGGCTGTTGGGAGAATTGGGCCAAGAAGTTGACCAAAAAGGCCACGTTTTCTCGGATGGTGGTCGCAAGATACATGAGAGAGATGACTACACTGAGGTAGTCAGTGACATTGAAATTCTCCCCCAATTGTGCTGAATCAAGAGACTTTAGCAGGCACTGTCCTGCTGGAGTCATCGGTGTGGATGCAATGGGGGTGTCGGCCAGTAGGGCGGCAAACCTCTCCCCAAATGTGCAGATGTATGCAACCTGGTGCACGTGCTGGACGCTGATGTGGGATCCAAGTTCTTCATCTTGTATGTGGACTGCAACAATTTCTTCACAGACTGGATTGCGGCGAGAATGGGGGAGGCAATGAGCAGATCATCGACATAGACGAGGATGGCCATGAGTGACTCTGAGGGGGCGCTGAAAAAGAGTGTTGGATCTATCGTAATGCGTCTGTAACTGCCTCTCTCAAGTGTGGAGGAAATTTCCATGTTCCAACAACGTGGCGACTGCTTAAGCCCAAAAAGGGCCTACGCAATCGCAAGACCTTGTTGGAACCATTGGTGAATCTCAGTGGCTGAACCATGTAGATTTCCTCATCAATCCTCCCATGCAGGAAGACGTTGACATCCATCTTTTCAAGTTCCCAGTCATGTTGGGTGACAAGGCTCAAAAGCGCTCGGGCAGTGGTGTATCGTCTGACCGGGGCAAAGGTCTCATCAAAGTCGATCCCAGGAATTTGGGAGAAACCCTTGGCTGTGAGGAAAACCTTATACCTATCAACGGTACCATCAGGCTTCAGCTTTCACCGTAGGACCCAACAAGAAGAGACTGCCTTGCAGCCCGCATGGAGTTCCACAGGCTCAAGACACCATGCTCGTTGAGAGAAATAAGTTCCTCCTACATGGCCTTCTCCCATATTTCAGCATCAGCTACCTCAAGAGCCTGTTGGACAGTGGTAGGCTCGGGAGGGAGAGTGGGAAGACCGGAGGCTGCGAAGCAGGCAACGATGTAACCAGTAACAGAGGAATCAAGAGCACTGTGAAACTCATGAGCTACAAGGGTGTAGCCCACTGTTGAGTTAGGGTGAACAACACCAGCAGCAAGACCAAGTGCATCAAGGCCAGTTGGTTGAATGGACGGTCCTACATTGGAGGACGACACGCTAGAGCACGTGACCCGCTGAGGGGGCTGAGAGACCTGGGAGGGGCCGTGTGTACCAGTATCAGTGGGTGCAGTAGAAGAGCGTGAGTGTCGTCGTGATGATTGAGAGGCCTGAGAGGATGAGTGCTGAGGGAGAGCACGAAGTCTCTCCCCACGTGTGTAGGGCTCAAGACCAGGAGAAGGGACCTAAGATGGGGACTCACCGGTGTCAATCGCCGAAGGCGTCTGCAACACGGGCTTAGGGGAGTGGAGTGTACAGGGGATTGTGTGTATACATCAAAGGGTGTCGATTCAGGAGGCATAGAGGATGAGCACAATGAGGGTGCCGACTCAGAGAGGACAGAGGGAGCATGGGATGAAGAGGACTCCAGGGAGGAGGCCTCGAAGTCACTGTCCATCACAAAGATAGACACAGACAAAACAACATGACGTGCCATGTCTATAGAGGAGGACAGTGACGCTCTGAGATCAGATGCTGGGACATACACACCCCGTCCCAAGTCGATGCAGCAAGGAGAGAGAGGAGGGTAGCGAGATACTAGATAGGTCACACTGAAAGACATCCTCAAAGAACAAGGCCTCTTGGGATTCAATGACATAGGACCGGTCAGCATCCCAAACACGCCAAGCCTAGGAAATGGCCGAGAGACCAAGGAAGGTGTTGAGGCGGGCACGGGGCTGATTTGGCCATCCCGGAAGTCCTCAGGCAGCTTGACGGCAGCGACACAACCCTAGACACGGGCAAGACGCAAGTCAGCACGACGACCATACCAGTACCCAAAGGGGGTAATGTGACAAGGGAGACGACCATGGGGAACACGGTTCCAAACCGAGGACATGTTGGACATGGCTTCACAAGAGAAGATAGGGGAAAGGGAGGACTCACTAAGAAGAGTGTGGACAACGTCATGAACGGTTCGGTTCCAACACTCAGAGATGCCATTCTTTTGGGATGTGTAAGGAGTGGATGGCTCCATACACACCCCGCGAGAGGACAAGAAGTGGGTTATGGGTACCATGAACTCCCCGCCACAGTCACAACAGAAGACTTTCAAGCGACGACCACAGGCCAATTCGGCCTGGGGCAGCCTAGACTCAAGGGTGGAACAAACGTCACTCTTTTGATGGAGGCCAAAGACCCAGCGCATGCAAGAGAAGTCATCTGTGAGACAGAACATAGCGGCCAAACCCCTACCCCCAGCAACATGGGCAAGGGGTCCCATGACGTCTGTGTGCAAGAGGTCAAGGGGGTAGGACGTGCGAGACTCAAAGGTGGAAAATGGAGAACGGTGCATTTTGCCATGGGCACAGTCGAGACAGTAAGTTGAGCAAGGGACAAGGAACATGTTAGCATCAAGTCCATGAGCGGGCTTGTCATGTAGCAAAATGTCAACAGTAGCAGTGTGGATGTGACAAAGATAGTGGCATAGCAGCTGTGTGTGTGTTAGGAAGAGGGAATGAGCAACATAAACGAGAGTAGTGGATGCAGGATGAGGTGCAAAGGAGGGGACACGACACAAATGATCACAACGTGTGCCACGCAGTAGAACATGGCCAGTGTTGTGGTGCAACACAGAGGCAACACGTCGACTGGAGGAGAAGTCCATGCCCTGGTCATCGAGAGTAGTAACAAAGAGAAGACTAAGCTCAAGAGAAGGCACGTACAGCACGTCTGGCAAGAAGAGCTCCCCCCAGTGCCAACAAAGTGAACAACCCCAACACCTTGGACTAGAAAAATCTGGCCAGAACTAGTGTGCACAAAGCGAACAGAGCCAGCTGGACACAAGGAGACAAACAATGAGCAACAAGAGGTCATGTGGTGGGTGGCTCCGAAGTCAAGGTTCCAGAAGCCACCCGACACATAAACAAACGTTGGGTCATGGCTCACAGCAGCAATGGCAGAGCAAGGGGGAAGGTGTTGTCCATAGGCAGCAAGGCAACAAGGCAAGTTGTAAGAATTCCAATGCTCAGTCCATAGTACATCGACTGGAAAACATCTCTTGACATGACCGGGCGATGGACCACGGAGGCCGTCATTGACAACACACGCAAGTTTCCCCTCAATCGAATGCACGCTCTCACCTCCCTGATCACGGAGGTGTCTCTCTTGAACTGCATGAGAGAGGGAAGAGTCTAGCTGGCACTCGTTGTCACGTGTGTCGGGAGTGATGACAATGCCAGAAGAGGGGCGCCGAGAAGTGTAGGTGGATGTTGTCCAAAATGGAGGAGCGCAGGATCCAGAGAGGGGGCCATTGTAGACTAGGCCGCCGAACCCTGAGGGCCATCCCGAGGAGTAGGACGAAGGTAATGAAGCCATGGTAGTGCTGTAGGTGGTACCAGGCTTAGTTGAAGATGGAGGACAGCTGGAGGACCCAATGGAGGTGGAGGAGCGGGAAGCACAACCACCAGCCATGCATCAGCCATGCATGGCTGATGCAAGGCATGCATCATCGGCCATGCATCAGCCATGCATGGCTGATGGTGGCACAACCACCATCAGCCATGCATGGCTGGTGCAAGGCATGCATCATCGGTAGCACAGGACACATTGAAGCGATGTGGCTAGTGGCTCTATAGTTCCAACAGGTGATGGTGCTGGAGGGGGAGAGAGATGCAGCGCTGTCATAACCCCGTCCTTTGTCTCACCCTCCCTGTCCACCACCGCCTGCGGCATCACTCTTGCCTTTGCCTACACCACAGCCTCCACCCCCACCAATCCCATGGGAAGCGAGAGGGGTAGCTGTCATGGTCGAGGTGAAGGACGATGAGGCAGTAGTGGATGCGGATCAGAAAGGAAGTACGGTGGTGGTTGCCACAGCTACTGCACGATGAATGCGTTTNCATAACCCCGTCCTTTGTCTCACCCTCCCTGTCCACCACCGCCTGCGGCATCACTCTTGCCTTTGCCTACACCACAGCCTCCACCCCCACCAATCCCATGGGAAGCGAGAGGGGTAGCTGTCATGGTCGAGGTGAAGGACGATGAGGCAGTAGTGGATGCGGATCAGAAAGGAAGTACGGTGGTGGTTGCCACAGCTACTGCACGATGAATGCGTTTTTTCTACAGCGAGTTCGACCAATCAGTGAGACGCTAGGAGGTGACTTCGCACAAGGCACCGATGTCGGGTGGTGTATCATCAAGAATAGGGTTGGTGGCCAAGCACTCAAGCTCGGTGGCCTTTACCTCCTGGAAGATGTCAGAGAGTTCAAGAATGAGTTCGTTGATTATGGAGAGAACAGTAGAGAGCTCTCTAGGAGTGGCCTTGTCCAGATCGCACAACAAGCACAGACAGCAAGCCGAATAGGCATCGGCGGTCTCATCAGTATGCATGGAGAGTGTGTTGAAATGGATAGTGAGGACACTCAGGGCTGCATGTCCAGTCACTATTGTACGATGCTTGATGACCAAGTAAGCGCCAATCGGATCAGTAGGTGTGCGGTGTGCAGTGTCAGCATTGTAGGACCCGATCTCATCAGTGAGATCGTCGTGCCCAGCACAAATAAGAGCACTCACAACACGGGCAAACTCAGACTCAATCGGCACAAAGGAAGGAGTAGCACAGGGACTGGGCTCATGGTAATATTCCCAAAGCTGCTCCTCCTATGCCCAAGCATTGAAACGGATCTCCTAGGAATATAAGGTGAGATTGGAGGTGAAGTGAGGTGGATTGGAGTCAAAGCCAGGTTTGCACTGCGCTGGTGATGTGAGCACTTTGGCGACGGCAGCGCTAACTGCAATTGCGATTGCGAGAGGATCAGAGGAGATTGAGCTAGCATTGGCGGATGTGGACGCGGGTGAGGTAGAGAATGCATAAGCAGTGTCAGCAGCAGCTGAGGAAGAGGGTGTGCCACACAATTTGGGCTGAAGGTGGTTAAGAACCAAGTCAGCAATGTGATCTGCAAAGGTCTCTTCATCAGCTTGTTCAGCTCGCAACTTTTCCTCTATAGCGTATTGTGTAGTGAGTGTAACCTGCAGAGCTTTGTGTTCACATTGTAGCTCAGCTTGCAAGGCGGCGTATTGGGCATCATCGACCGGTATGATGCCGGAGACGTGACCCTGCCAATAAAATTTCGACAGAATTTCCCTTGCCACAGTGGGCGTGGGATATGGGTGATGGGTGTCTCAGGGCTCTGCTGCAAGGCAACGGACCTGGACGCACAAACACGCCAACATAGATGCCGTACACAAGGGGCAGGGGCACTAGAGAACGACTAGGCTCACCAGGCGTGAAGGCATAGTGAGAATAAAAGTGGGAGAGCAGTTGCTCCTGAGGATGCCACAACTGCAGCAGTGGCAAACACGGAGACAATGCGACAGGCTACTCCTGTCAACGCAGCTACTGAGAACGTGGAGATGGCAGCAACTGTCAAGACAAGCAGCTGAATGTGACGGGTCACCAATGACAAAGAGGAGGGCAACGCTGATGCCTGTGTAGTGGAGGTGTGAATAGAGGTGATGGCACTAGAGAGTGTTGTCGCAGTTGTTGATGCTACTATGTTTGCTGCGGCTGTAATCTAAGTAACTACGTTGATGACACTTGCTGCCAGAGGGTCCTGATCAACTGCTACTACAGTGTACGTATCAATCGCTCTGCCAGCAGCAATGCTGGCAGGTGCTCGTGTAGGCAGCAAAGGTGAAACAATAGTGCATCATGTGCTGTTGATGAGTCGTCGGCGGCAGACTGACAGCAGGCTGCGTACACCCTGGCATCCTCCCGCTTGCAGTACTCAACAGGGTCGAAGTCCTCACTAGGGTAGTATCCCGAGTTACTGCGGCAAACCCTCGACAACACCTCACGCTCCACCCTCTCCCGACTTTGTCCACGGCCGTGCGTGAGTGTGACCGCCTCAACAACGAAATAGTGTGCTATCTTGTTGTTGAGGCGGTCGCGCTCACACGCGGTCGTGGACAAAGTCAGGACGGGCTCCGTCTCACAAGGAAACACCAGTGCACTGGGTGTCCGGGTTCCTTATAAGGAAGAATCACAGCAGAGAAATGGGCGGTGAGATCCGCTGCACACACTGCCACTCTGCTGATGCTACTGTCGCTGCTATTGCAATGGTTGTAACACGGCGCTGTTGCTCAGGGGAAGTTGTCGCTGTGGTGTGGCCGTAGGGCGGCCGAGGAGAGTTTGCACAGCAGTGGGAGATGCTGCTGCTACCGCCGACACACCGGGAGGATGCAGGCTGGTGGCCGCTGTGTGAGGCACAACTATGGTGGCCACATCGTGACTGACATGTGTGAGGGGAGCACTGGCCGTAACAACTGCTAAGACCTGCACTGGCGGACGCATAATGTGTGTACAGCTGTGGGAGATGCTGCTGCTACCACTGCCACCACGATGTAGATGCATGCAGGCATCTGCTGCATGAGGTGCGGTTGGAATGTCCACAATGTGGCCTACGTGTGTGCGAGCAGTGGTGGCTGGAGCACGACCAAGAAGGGTACGCACAGCAGCTGAGATGCTGCTGCTACCATTGAAAAAATGACGTTCATGTGCGTGGGTACCTACTGCGTGAGTCTTGGCTACAATGGCCACAGCGTTGCCAGAATGTGTACAAGCAACGGTGGCTCCTGCACGGCAGCTGAGTGGGTGCACGACAATGGCAAACGCCGATGTTGTCACCGTAGTCGTGCGGGAAAAGGGAGTGGGCAGCCGCGTAGGACGTGGCTGCGATGGCCGTGGTTGGGTGCGGGAACTATAGTAGATACAGCTGCCGTGTTCGTAGCCACGACCAACGTGCGTGAGTTGCTTGCGCAGGATCACCCGCCACGTGCATGTGACCCGACGAGGCCTCAGGACACTTGGTGTGGAGGGATGCTTTCCTCCTGATCTAATACCAGTAGGTAGCTTAGGTTGCTAGGATAAGCAAGGTAACAAGCAAGTACGTGGTGATGCATGACACCATGGATCAGGGCAAGCTCACTTCCACGTAAGAGTGGGAGAAAACGAGACAAGCATTAGTTAGTGGCGAGCCAACTGGTGTATGCCAGTTGACCTCGCCACCCAGGGATCGAACCCGATCCTGGATCAAACATGCTCCAGACGGTTTCTCACACGCCGGTATAAGCCAGACGTGTAATCTTGAAGGACCAGTAACCTGGCTCACTAAGTTAAACACATGAAAATGAGCAAAACTCAACCACATTTACTTCTAGCGTATGTGGTGCATGCATTTCCCACTAATGTGTCCCCGCTTGAGAATGTGGAAGTCTAGAGCATCACTACATGAAATCTCTCCATGAATCCGGTGTTGGTGCTGTGGCCACCACTTGACAGCTTGATGATGTCGCCACTACTGTGCACTTTATGACGCATCACAGTTTTGCACCCGAGAGCCTCAATCCGGGTTAACCACCTGCATTGATGATTGTGTGTGTGTGTGTGTGTGTGTGTGTGTGTGTGTGTGTGTGTGTGTGTGTGTGTGAGTAGAGTAAAGAGGTCACTCCCATGTGTTACACCCATAACCAACACCGGGATGTGGTCACCGAGAAAACCTTGGAGAGCACGTGAGGGCGCGCCGGCTGGTGCTGACGTAGTCCAAGTAGCCATCAAGTGCCCCGGCATACCGGCAAGCCTTGACGACAAGTCCAAAGGGCACTGTGACTCACACACCATGTTCCGGCGTCTCGGAGGGCCTAACTTGCCTAGCTTTGTCTTACGGTTGGTTCTAGTGTACCAGCGTAGGGCTAGGACGTGTTTCGGGTACATTGCGTATTTTCTCGATGGTCGAGAAACGGGCACTCAGTGGGTATTTCCATTACCTCAGGAGGCCCGTCTCGTTTGGTTTCATGTTTCGTGGTGTGCATATTCCTCGTCTGTGCATTCCTTGTGCTGTGGGGATGACAAGGCCTTGCGGTCTAGCCGCTTGTCTCGGGTATATTGCCCTGCTGTAGGACTCATTGTCTTCTTCTACCTTGCTATCTTAACCTTGCTCTAGACATTGCCAAATAGGGCGAACTTATCCGAGGAGCCGCATAAACACCGCGCATGTGCCTTTTATGCTGAGTCAATGACGCGACGAGCGTTCATGTCGGAATTCTGTGAACATAGGTCTGGAATGGCGAGATTTTTCGTAGTCCATATCCTATGCCACCTTATGTTGTGATTTGTGCATGCTTAAGGCAGGAAACAACAGTCAACGATGGTGCACATCCTTCGGGATTTCTATCGACGAGAAGAAGAGACAAAGGTACGGGATCACTAGAACGTTAAAATTGTCCGAGCCGTGAGCGTGGCGTTCCGTTCCGAGAATCCGAAGTCACTGGGAAAAATCTTATGGCATTGTCTAACATCCATCGAAGATTCCTCCGCTTGCCCACAGTTTTTCGCTACGAGAATTCATCTCGGCAACCATCGTTTTATCATTTACTTGAGCTCGCCCGACATGGTTCTCCACCTGTAAATGTTCTTTTTGTAAAAAGCAAGTATATTATATTTTCAAAACGTACGTCCCACTTGTCTCATCCGATGATCTCATGCCTTGACATTCATTGGGAGAACACGGAAGTGCAAATTTTGTATTCACTTTCAGGAAAATGAGTCTAATGAAAGTTGTTTCATGAAAGAGTTTAAAATCAATGCTATCGACGATGGATCCTCCTAAAGGAAACATCTCTGCTGATCTCGATCTTAAACCCTAAAGTCGGATATGAAAAATCGACGGTATATTGACAAACGTAGACATTTATTTTTAGTGTTAAGCTGCCTCAGATCCAAAGCAGGCTGCATCGAGTGCGTCAGTACGAACTCGCTGTTGTGTGGACCTCGACCTGACGCGACGTCGTGGGAGATGCATGGTGAGGTCCATGCTCTGTTGTGAGCATCTACAGCATCCCGCATATGGCTCATGCTACGTGCCTGCACAGCTGCATGTAGATGGTAGCACCCTGTTGGTCGAGACCCGGACACTTGGTGCGTTGTACCAGTGTCACGAGGAGACCATGTGATCGTGTCTTGGTGTGTGGCTATACTGTGTGTGGCATGTGCATGCGAGCTGTTGGTCGAGACCCGGACACGTGGTACGTTGCACCCGTGTTACGAGGAGATCCTCCCATGATCTTGTGTTTGGATGATGATACTATTGTGTTAGATTGCTCGTAGCGGTCGGGACCCGGGCCCTGGTACGGCCAGTGTCACGAGGAGACCATCTTGTCCTCTGACATGTGTATGATGGGCATTACACTGGTTTGTGTGCGTGCGCATCACTCCTCTCATGGTCGAGACCGAGACACTTGGTGGGCTGTGCCAGTGTCCAGGGAGACCCTAGATGGATAGCAGATGTGTGTGTATGTGTGTGTGTGTGTGTGTGTGTGTGTGTGTGAGTCCACTCATGCATATTATGGCTTGCCATACATTGTTGTTCCATGCCTTCGTTCATTCGTTCTGGCGTGGACGGCTATGTCAGCCAGGGGGAGTGTTGGTTTGTGTGGCTTCCACCCGTCACGACCGACACCGCTAGTTTACCGATATACCCACATTCGGGGTAT
>SZWC01004701.1:18935-74737 GCA_023375785.1 Penium margaritaceum | reverse complement strand
GCGGCGCACGTGTGATAAATGAAAGGGAATCTTCCGGGCCCCGCTACCGCGGGGCCCGGCAGATGCCCGGGCAAGTAAAAAAATAAAACCCAAACCCCCCAGTGTCACTAGGGGGTTTGTCGGATATTGGGGGGGGTTTGCGATATGTGTGTTACCCTGTCGCGAGTTTTGGAGTTCGCAGTTGCGAACTCAAAAACTCGCATCACGCCGACTTCTGACATCGGCTCGGCTGGTGTCAGAAGTCGCCGATTTCGCTCTCGAGATCGGCAGTCGCCGGCCTCGAGAGCGAAGTCGAATTCCGTTTTCGGACGGATATTCGAAAACATGGGCACCGCTGTCATGTCGATTTCGACTATGGGCAGCGCTGCTATATCTGGCGAAACATTGGGCACCGGAGTATTTGGTACCTATACATTTACATATACATATACATATACATATACATATACATATACATATACATATACATATACATATACATATACATATACATATACATATACATATACATATACATGTACATAAACATATACAAACATATATTCATTTACATATTCATAGAATAAAATTATACTTAAATATATACATATACATGTACCTATAAATATTTGTTTACTTATTTTTTATGTTGTATTTATTTTCATACTCATACTTCATTAGCATGTGTGCAACGTTTTGTGACATTTCTGTGCTCTTGGCCCGACATGTTCCAGTGATCCTAGATGGTGGTGTTCACGTAACTTTGTTTTTTGTAGGCGTTGGCCGACGTAGTTCGCCCGAACCTGAACAGTAGGAAGCCGGGGCTTGTTTTTGTGCGATATTGTGTATAGGCATCGAGGTCGAATGCACATATAATGCTTCACGCATAAAACTCTCTCTCGCATGACTATTGAAAGATTTTTTCTCAACGTAATACCGCTGTTTTCGCTAGGCGGCGGTTTTGGTAGCCGTATGAGATGTTTTGATTTTTTTCCCCCAACTGAAACATTCTTTATTAGTTCGCGTCCTCGACGGTCTGGTTTCTAACCGTACGATTCCCTAGACTGGCTCGAATCAATGACTTCCGGGGTCGTGTTTGAAAGAGAATTCTCGAAACAGCGCGATATACGTACGAGCATGGGCAGCTTTCGCTCTCCATGCTCGTACGTCCATCGCGACATCTTCCTTGTCCTCGTCAGGAAACGTAGAGGAAGCTTACTAATGTAGTATGGTTGACATTTTGTCCGCTGTGACAGATGCCCTATGAGATTACAATATGTTTATACAAAGCCTAACACGAAACATGTAAAAGTCGACAACAAAGATGCGAGCAAGTCTGGAAAGCGGACAGGGAGGACACAGTGTCCGGAACGATGTACGGTTCGATTTTATTGAAACTGATTCTTAGCAGTGTGCGATACAAAATATTATCGTCACCTTGCCCCCACTTTTTAAAGTGGGGGCAAGACGTTGATAATATTTCATCCGTACTGGGCATCGTAGCCATAGTTCCCCGGAGCACCAAAATGGGGGCGAGCTGGCCATGAATTTTCGGAATGGGGGCGACCTAGCTATTTTTCTCAGAATGAGGGCGTCTCAGACATGGTCGAGCAAGAATGGGGCGACTTAGAAAGTCGCCCGCCCACAAATATGAAGAAAAGAACGTGCTGAACCCGTGCAGAAAAAGAAGGGAAAAAATGGAAAACGGCGTGCGATGTCGTCGCTCAACCAAGCGATGACAGGAACTTGCGAGGCAGGTGCCGATATGGTTGGAATCTTGGGTTGAGTTCGACCAACCCACGATTCCAACCCTATCCAGGCGCGCCCGTTGTGCACCCTCTCCATTCCCTCAGTTTCAAGCTGAATGGGACAGAGGGATGATACCGCTCTTGTTTTTCATTAGGACGAAATAGCTCGCATATCCACATCCCCGAAGGGCGGACCCTCCCATATCCAAATGTGGAATTTTAAGTCCCCCATATCCACGTACTTAAAAATAAAGAACCCCATATCCGGTGTAGGCGGTTTAAACAGCGCCATGTCTACATCGGACGAAAAAAGTACGCCATACCGGTATGGCGTTCATTTTTCACGAAGGTGGACATGGGGTATTTAATGTTTCATTAAAAAGGTAATTTGGTGAATCTGCAAAACTTGAATGTCCGTTGTCCTTCAACGGCCGGGTGGGGATGATCGATCATTTGTCGCCCAAAATTGAGACTGTCCAATAGAGTTGGGAGCATGGCTTAATTTGTCAGCGACCCCTCCCTACGCCCAGTGTATTATGGGGGGTTAACATTTATGCAAAGGAAACTTGTCGGACTTCCTGTCTGTGTAAACGGTATTCACCAAGGGCTAATCGTCCTTTGAAGAAACCCATCCTTCAATTCGGCACTCCCAACGGTAAACCACAGCACGCAAAATCAGCCAACAGGCCGTCGCTGTCAGTAACCACCAGCCTGTCCACCGTTGACAAGTCGTCGCTTTCGCGACGTTCCATGCGCCGACTCGAGGCAAGGCAATGACACTCATCGGGTCGGATATCGTACATGTACGAGGACGCACGACAAATCCCCACGAAACCGTGCCACGATGTCTATTTTGTCTATCATGCACACGACGCGTGAAGGATTGGCGGGGAGACTATCGCCTTCCAGCATCCTGTCCAGGGTGTCCGGTGGTCCCGCTTTGGACCCTACTCTCGACCGTTGTCGAGAGTAGGGTCCAAGGCTCCGTCATGCTCATGAGACACCCACCACGCACGGCTACCGCACGCCATGGACGCGCTTGCTGACGCCTCTGAGCCCGGTGAGCTTGAGTATCTAGTGCATTTAATTTCAGTTTTACATGTATTGTACCCATGTCATCCAAGATGGCTGCCCAGTTGTACTGGGCTACGTCCCGTAGGCGTAGGTTAGACGACGCTCCTCTGCTTTCTGAACGTCGTCGTCTCTCACGCCCGCACCTCAACGAGCCAGGTCGCGTGCCCCAAACGCCATCCACCCGAAACCTCGTGTACGACGACCACTTTGAGCATGAGCAACATGGTCAAGTGCTCCTCATTTCGCCCGAACAAGCAAGAGACACACTGAGGCTGTCTCGTCCGAATCATGTAGATGGTAAAAATTCTGCCCCGTTTTTCCCTTGTGTGAAAAATGTAAGGTTATCCATGTGTCCCTTCAATCGTGCCATCTCCATGTTTCTGGTGCAGTGTCCTCGGACGATGAGGCGTCTGGTCAGGCCCCAAAGCGCAAAAAGGCAGAGCCTACTTTCCCCCCTGGGATGTCGTTCCGTGACATGGCAGAGGCACGCGTAGCAGTGGATGACTACGCCATCACCAACCGAATGACTATTTGGTGGCTGCGAAGTGAGAAGACGTGGTTCACTGCACGGTGTGGGCAGTTCAAGGACAAAGGTTGCCCGTGGCTACTCCGTGCCCATGTGGCGCCAAATGGCGCTGGTGTCGTGGTGGACGAGTTTTTCGACGGACACCAAGTGTGTCCCGGGTGTTGGTCGCGGAGACCCGACGAAGACTGTGAAGTGGGTGGCGCGGCAGATTGAGTCGGCGCTGAAGCGGAACCCCACAGCTGGCGTCAAGACGTTGGCTGCCGTTGTTTGCAAAGCCACAAGCAAAGCGGTCGACAAGAACACGATGTACCGGGCGAAGAGTAAGGCGTAGGAAGACATCATTGGCCCCAAAGCCTTATCATGGAGTCTTTTCCCACAGTACTGTGAAGAGATACGAATTGTTGACATTTTCAGTGCAGAATTTTTCGCCATGTATGGTTTAGGGTTACTTACAAATTGTGTCACGTGGTATGCACCTGAAGCGTGTGGACCAGAACACGCATGCAGTCGCGGAGGTGAACAAGGAGGGCGTGTTCATGAGGGATTTTTTTGCCCCAGGTGCTACTGTCCTCGGGTTCCAGCACGCACGTCGAATCCTCACGATGGACGGCACACATCTCAAGAACGGGCACAAACAGGTGCTCCTCATCTGTCAGTTTTTTTACGCCAACGACAACGTTGTGCCAATGGCGTGGGCCATGGTGCAGGGGGAGAATGAAGACAATTGGAAGTGGTTTTTGGAGCAGCTAGCGATAGCGTATCCCACGACGACATAGAAGGGCACGGTCGTCATTTCAGACCGTGACAAAGGTTTGTTGAATGCCGTGGAGAAGGAGCTTCCCGGGGCTCATCACACCTACTGCTGCTACCACTTGCGGTAGAATATAAGGCAGAAGTTCGAGAAGCAAGCTGGGTACTGGTTTTGGCGGCTGGCACATGCTCTTACACCCGCGGAATGGAGGAGGTGTGAAGAAGAGCTTCGTGCCGTCAACTCCCGCGCTGCAGTGTACCTACTTGGAGCAGACGGGGTGGGCGGCATCCCGAAGGAGCACTGGGCCCGACTGTACTATCCACTCGCTCGTGGTGGATACCCCACCTCGAACGTTGCGGAGTCCTTGAACGCCCGCATCGTTGAGTGCAGGAAACTGTTTCCCTTCTACTACTTCGTGTCTCTGTACACATGGGTGCAACGCTTGCTTTTAAACAGGTGCAAACTCAGCAAATCGTGCGAGGGTCAACTTGCCCCAACATCGGCAAAGCGCCTCCTGAACAGCGGCGTCCTTGCGCACAACTACGACGTCGTCGAGGAAGGGCCCCACAGTTGCAGCGTGACGGGGCCCAGCAACAGAACGCGTATGGTGAACGTGCAGGACCGAACGTGCACTTGCGGTGCGTGGAAGGAGTGGGGGCAGCCGTGTGCGCATGCATGCGCATTCGTCATCGGCCGTGGGGAGCAAGCCGAGACACTGTGCGACGTTGGTCTAACACGCATGGCATACAGGCGCACCTACAACTTCCCCATGCCTGGCGTCAACCCAGCATCACTGAAAGTCCCGGAGGGTGTGCTATGGCAGCAGCCAGGACCTAAACGTGGAGCAGGGCGGCCTAAGATTGCTCGGTGGGACCACGAGGACAAGCGGCACAAAAACTACATCTGCCCCCGGTGCGGCTAGAAGGGACACACAAAGAAAAAGTGTACGAACGAGCCTGTTGTGGCTCCTGTAGTAGAGGCAGCAGCCAATGCTCTGAAATGCCGGCTACAACGTGCAGAAGATGCCATGAGGGCACAGGCCTACGCTGGTAGGTGGCCTCCAGCTGAGACCCAAGCAGAGAGATAAGCTACGGCTGCTGCAGCAGAAGTTGCTGATGCTGCCACAGGTACACCCAGCAACAGCGCAGCTGGTTCACGTGCTGCTGGCACAACATCACACAGCATTGTCCTCCTTTCAGCCGACAGTCCAGGGACCAGCGTGTTTGGGATTGGCGCAGGGTGGGGATGGGCGGGACAGGCGGGGCGCAAGACCACTAGTGAAACAGCAAGCAGAGTTGCTGCTGCAGCCTCTGCAGTCGTTGCGGCAACGGCAATGGCAACAGGACCGGCGAGTCGCGCAACTGACGCCGCTGAGTACGACCCCGAGGCAGCAGGCTATGACTCTGCGCAAGAAGAGATATATGACCCTGAACGACACGTTCTAAGTGACTCGGATGATGAGGAGCCCGAGGACGGCGACCACTTCACATACCCGCAGCAACAGAGGGAGTGGGAGGCAAGAACAGTTTGTGAACAACAACAAGCTTGTGTCATGGACGGGTGGGAGGACTGCGCAGAGGAGTGTGATGACGAGCCCGATGTCTTCTAAGAGGTAAGTTTGCCTTGTTTTTGCAAATCGTGGTGAATAGTGTTGTTCATCTCTGACATCTTCAGGGTTACTAATTCCTCCACTTCTGTCGCCTCTGTGTGTGTTGCAGGTCATGTCCAAGATGGTTTAGGGTTGAAGCACACGTGGTCACAACAGCAAGGACCAAAATGGAAGAGGAGGAACTTGCCTTACCTCCTCCACTGGGTCTACAAGGGTTGTCAGAGGGCCTAGGTTTTGACCAGGAGGGCTGTTGCAGGGCCAACAAGACTAGGGGGGTAGTGTAGGTGGGGTAGGGTGCTTGTCATGGGGTGATGGAAGCCAGAGTGTTTTTGCAAGTGTTGAATAGAATGGTCCATGATCCATGTTGTCTAGTGAAGAATTATTAAACCGTTGCTTAAGTGACTGCAAACCGTACACATAATGACAATATGAAACATGGAATTGCGCTAGAGGATATTAACGAAACAAGTGTGTTCAATGTAGGTATAAAGGACGTGGATTGACCTGAGGTTCATTCTCTTCAACACACCTTCAGTTTAGTGTTCTCATTAGCACACCGGCACAGACAACCGTGGATTCGGTGACTTCTTTCGTGGCTGGAGCCGGAGAGACATACATCCTCATGACATGGAGGGATTGGACACCAAGGCCAGTACACATTGTGAAGATGTACATGTGTCCATATCAACATGGAGCGTGTCAAAAAGCAGACAGTGCGTGTGAGGAGGAGCAGGAAGATGTCTTCTATGACGTGGAGGACTGTGACGTAGAGGACGCTGACTCTACGTTGTCGGACATGGAAGATGATGTGCAGTTCGTTGACTGCTACCCTGATGGTTGCTGTATGACAAACAACTTGTGTCCTGCCTGTGAGATCATGGCCTGGATCCATTCTTTGCCACATACGGTCCAGCGATGGTTGGTCAGTGGACGGCAAGGTCCATTCATCGGAGGCTGTGTACACTAATTGCGCTGGAGCACGATAATGGATTTTCAATGCATTTTCAATGCCTGATGTACAAGTGATAGACACGATGATGTATTTGAAAAGGCCTGGATGTGGTAGTCATTGGCACTCTGTGTGATATGTACAGTGTGGATGTTGTGAATAACCCCAGAAATATATTAATCGTGTACCCAACAGAATGCACCAGTACATATTCAACATTACACGTAGAAAATGGAAGACAGATGTGGAATAACAAACATGTACTCATATGAACATAGTATGTCTTGCGGATGGAGGCTGAGAAGGCGCTTAGGCAGTGAACGCATTTGGGCATCCGGTTATAAAAGGAAAAACATGAATGACAATAGAACCATGGGGTCACATACGCGACAGTGTGATGGGATGCATCTGCACCAACGGCTGCCAATCACTTTTCGCGTACACTGGGCGGCTGGTTCGAGCCCGCATACCCACAATCCAACACATCGCGTGAGGACTAGGAGGGTCATGGTCATACATGGCGTCCCATGCAGCCTTCACGTTGCGCCATGCAGCCTCGGCCTCGTCACATGTTGGTTTGGGTGGAACAGGAATGTCCACACCCCATGGACCGCGTCGACTGTGTTCGATGTCACCCCAGCCGAGCATGGGAGGGAGTGGCCGATCTACGGACATCCGGTCCATGTCCATAGTGGACAACTGGGACCCTATCGCGCAAGTTACGCGAACAACCGCAAAGTCATCGGTGAAAACCGCGGGTTNGTGAGGACTAGGAGGGTCATGGTCATACATGGCGTCCCATGCAGCCTTCACGTTGCGCCATGCAGCCTCGGCCTCGTCACATGTTGGTTTGGGTGGAACAGGAATGTCCACACCCCATGGACCGCGTCGACTGTGTTCGATGTCACCCCAGCCGAGCATGGGAGGGAGTGGCCGATCTACGGACATCTGGTCCATGTCCATAGTGGACAACTGGGACCCTATCGCGCAAGTTACGCGAACAACCACAAAGTCATCGGTGAAAACTGCGGGTTTTAACGCTCAATTAAGGTCCTTTGACGCAGTCAGCAAGGGTACGCAGCAATGCGTTTTGTTCGTGGCGGTGGGCGATGAAACGACCTATCGCGATAGTCATCAGTAGACATTGAGATGACCAATCACGCTTGTCAGCGGCGTTCATCAAAACTTTCCCGATCGAATGTTCACACCATTGAATTCGAGTCATTGCGTCGTTTCGCAGCATATACAAGCGGGTTCGATTCGAGGCTCGCGAGATTGTGCTTTCATATGCAATACAAACCCCCCACCCACCCCGAAAGGATTTCGTCCGTATGTCTCGCGAGCACATACAACCACATGTCGACACAATCAGCGTTGTCCGTATTGAGAGGAGGTCGCCTGTACCATTGTCGTATAGTTCTCAGGTGAATTTGCCTCCTGTCGGAGGTGCACCGCATAACCGCCAATACGGCTGGGTTCCGTTCACAATGAGGGCATGATAGCGTGCACTTCGGTGTGGACATATGGTTGTTAAATTGAAATGTTGTGGACATTACATTATTTTTAAAACGACAATGGACATGGGGGCAAAAAAGAACGAACACGCGGTATGGCAGACAAAATGTTGCAGCTGTATGGATATGGGATAGTTAAAGAGCGATACATGGATATGGGGGATTTATCGGGAAATCGATGGGTATATGGTCACACCCCCGTTTTCATCACCACCAATCACAAGGCATAGACAGTGGCATGGACGCATCATCTAGACATGTTCTAAAACAACTCCCCACACCTTTCCCTCTCTCTCTCTCTCTCTCTCTCTCTCTCTCCCCACCTCTCTCTCCCTCACACACATACACACACACACACACACACACACACACACACACACACACACACACACACACACACACACACACACACACACACACACACACACACACACACACACACACACACACACACACATTGATCCGAACTCTATGGGTCCAATACGGCGAAGAAGATGCATGCGGTAGCAAAAACTGGCGAAATGTGAACATGAAACAAAGCGTGCTCCAAATCGTGTTCGATGGGTCAACGTTGAGTGAATTGTTGTCGGAAGTGTTGGGGATCAGTCAGCACATTGCAAATGTGTTACGATGTGGAAATTTTTACGGTAGGGATTTTTGATGGTTCACATGTATGTAGCGTGGGAGTGCCATCGCAACCGGTCGAAGGAGCCATGTGGCCCAAGCAGGGTGTTACAACGAGCGGAGCGTATATGGTGAACAGGTAGAAGTTGCAAGGCAAAACACAATTTATAATTTGGGACACTTGAGCAATTTATAATTAGCGATAAGTGTACTTCGATGACAAGAGTCAAAATTTTTGAACATATACATACAAGTGACGAATTACGAATGAAGCATAGTCGGGGTCGTTGGGTCGGATGTCGAGCGATGCGTGCAGAGTCGCGTCGTGAGTGGTCGGATTGGAAAAGGTTTGCCGAGAAGTCGGGGGTCTTCGAAAATCGCCGGTGGAGATGCGCAATGCATCTTTGTAAATCTGGATTCGTTGAGAGCCGTCGAGAAGTCGACCGAAATGTCGTGACACTTCTTGTTGTGATTTGTGATGTTATTGTACAGTCTACTGTGACCACTCGGCTGTGTCCATACTCTTGCAGATCCCTGAGGCGGGCCCTGGTGACACCGGTGCGACGACCGGCGGCGGACTACCAGCTTGGAGCTGGCCGACTACCGTTCCAGAGCCCCGGACACTACCGGGACTCCCTGCTGGTTTTTCTGCAGCTTGCAGGAGTTTTTCGGCGGACTGGCCATGAGCCCAATTTGCATGTTTTGCATTGCGTGTCCACTGTCTGATGATAGATGCATGCATGTGACCAGTCTTAGCGTCCGTCTTGTGATCCTGCACGTCTAGGTTCAGCCGGCGTAGCATTCTGACATGTGTGCGCAGAGTTACGGCCAAAACAGTGGTTTTGGGCCGGTTTTAGGACAGCTCTTGGACCTCCGCGTGCGACACCCGCTGTGCGCCGCGGCAGGTATTTATGCCATGGACCTGTCATTTGTCATCTCTCTCTGCACATGCTATTGAAGCATTCAGACACTTTGCCTTGTGTCCCCTAGCCAAACTCTTGCCGTTGTGTGCACGACTTGTGACTGTCGTCACCGTCTGATCAGGCACTGACGCCTGGTCAACGGGAGTGTTGCTAGGAAGCTTCCTTGCATATTTACATGGTATCAGAGAAGTGAGACAGTTCTCACTGAGCTGCGTAGCAGAGACGCAGCAGAGCAGCAGTAGTGAGAGTCACCGTTGTAGCAGATCCACTGGGGCCTGTCGAAGACAGCCGGTCGCCGTCGACGCAGCCCACACCCATCACATGAGACCGTAGCAGCAGCGTTGCCACCATGCTAGTAGTAGCATGGCAGCAGAGCAGCAGCAACAGCAGCGGCAACAACAGCGTCGTAGCAGCAGCTATAGCAGCGCGAGGCGGTTGTAGCGAGTGCAGCCGCCGTCGCAGCCGTAGCGGTGGCCGCGGCAACAGCAACGCAGTGGCAGCAGCGGCGGCAGCAGCAGAGCAGCAGTAGCGGCGGCAACAGCAGCGCAGCAACAGCAGCGGCAGCCACGACGGCAGCAGTAGAGCAGCAGCAGCTGCAGCAACAGCAGCGTAGCAACGGCAGCAACAGCAGCACGCGGCGGCGGCAGCGAGCAGCAGCCGCAGCGCGCAACAGGAGCAGCGGCATTGCGCAGCCGCTGCTGCCACTACTGCGCACGCAGCCACGCAGCTGCTGCTGTAGCTGACAGCACAGCTACAACAGCAGCTGAGCGGAAGCTGCTGCGCAGCTTCCGCGTAGCTTCCCCGCAACCGCCGGGGAGCGGCTACACGCTCGCACAAAACCGCGAGAGAGAAAAAAAAGGAGAGAGGGAGTCGAGCTGACGTCAGCATTTTTGCTTGCTGACATCATCAGGTCGTGCTGACGTCAGCAACCACCTGCTGACGTCAGCACCATACTTAGCCAAATTTCTGGCCAGACAGTCAAAAATTGCCAGTGTCTCAACTCCTCGAGAAATGCTAACGCTTTTGCATTCTGACAAACCTGACCTGTCGACCCATACTGAGAGGCGACGTGAACTCGTCTGACAAGGGGAAGGGGACAGGTGATCCCTTCTCCTCTTCTTCTAGGGTCCTGAGCCCACTCTCGCAAGCCATTGAGGACCTGCAGAGCCAGCAGGATGAGATGCGTTGCCTACAGTGGGAGCAGACTGATGCCATCCGCACGCTGACTGAGCTTTTGCGTGCCCAGTCCACGGTCCCACGGCAGGTTTCCGAGGGAGCTGCCGGCGTCGCGGTGTCTACACATCAGTCGGCTCAGGCACCCGTGACAGGAGCTAGACCTGACCCACCACCTCCTGACCTCCTGGATGATGATCCATTCATGCCAGGCATGACAGGCGACTCCCCGGATCATGAGATTCGAGTTCTTCAGGAGCGCCTCCGTCAGCTGCAGACAGGCACCAGATCTCCTCGGTTTCCTCCGATACGATCGTCACCCGACTATCCCGGTGACTATCCCCTTCCAGGAGTCTTCCCCGTCCCTCGTCCTCCTCGGCCTGCGGTTGCTCTCCCCACGGAGCGGCAACCCAAGGACTTTGAGACACCACCTCCACGGTACATCAGTGAGGACGGCTTCGACTGCTGGGAGATCCTCTTTCAGGTTTGGGCTACTTCAGACGGAGTGTGGCCCTACTACCATAGCCCGTATCAGCCTACAGACCCAGCACAGGTGCTGACAGCAGCCAGGGCGATGCGCGGACTCCTCTATGCCATGCCACGCGAGACCGTCGTCATTTTCCGCCCCTTCCTTGGCGAGGCCGGCACAGGCACCGGCGCCGATCCACGCGAAGGTTGGGATCTTGCCTTATCCATGCTGGCCGCAGAGACGCACGCCAATCGTGCAGCACACATTTGTGCCTTCCACTCTCTCCGTCAGGGGCCTATAAAGCCTGCAGCTGATTACTGGTGACGCGCCATGCGCATCTACACGCGCCTTGGGACCTCTGGAGGCACAAAGCTATGGACGCTCCGTACGATGATGCTCGGAGTTCGCCTTGAGTACACTGACATCTTCACACGGTACAGCGATGCTGTCCTCGAGTCCTTTTCATCCACTCTGCAGCTTCTCCCCTGAGCGCATCAGCTCTTCCTCCAGGTGACTTCAGCCCGCAAGGCAGCCGTGGCCCATCAGGAGACTTCTCTTGCTACAACAGTCATCGCATCACCACCATCTTCCCTCCTGCAGTCTCCTTCTTCATCCTCCATCACTTCCACATCTTCCTCCTCCTCTTTGGCCCCGCCCACACCCACTCAGACACAGGGTGTTGCAGCAGGAGCTCAGGGGAAGAAGAAGAAGGGAAAGCGTGGATCAGGTCAGTAGCATTCAGAGCAGCAGTCGTCATCCAGTGGTAGTAGTGGACGTTCTGTTCACTACTACAACTGTGGAGGCGCTCATCGCTACACTGAGTGCCAGCAGCCGCTCGACTGGGCGCGGATCACTCGTGGACTCCAGGCTGCACACGCCCTCCGTTCCACGTCGAGCATGTCATCCTCGCCATCCTCCGGACACCCTGCTGGTTTTTCTGCAACTTGCAGGAGGTTTTCGGCGGATTGGCCATGAGTCCGATTTGCATGTTTTGCATTGCGTGTCCACCGTCTGATGATGGATGCATGCATGTGACCATTCCTAGCATCCGTCTTGTGATCCTACACGTCTAGGTTCAGACAGCGTAGCATTCTGACATGTGTGTGCAGCGTTACGGCCAAAGCAGTGGTTTTGGCCGGTTTTAGGACAACTCTTGGACCACCGCGTGCGACACCCGCTGTGCGCCGCGACAGGTATTTATACCATGGACCTGTCATTTGTCATCTCTCTCCGCAAATGCTATTGAAGCATTCAGACACTTTGCCTTGTGTCCCCTAGCCAAACTCTTGCCGTTGCGTGCACGACTTGTGACTGTCGTCACCGTCTGATCAGGCACTGACGCCTGGTCAACGGGAGTGTTGCTAGGAAGCTTCCTTGCATATTCACACTTCTGTTCGTAGGTTCGCANTCTTGGACCACCGCGTGCGACACCCGCTGTGCGCCGCGACAGGTATTTATACCATGGACCTGTCATTTGTCATCTCTCTCCGCAAATGCTATTGAAGCATTCAGACACTTTGCCTTGTGTCCCCTAGCCAAACTCTTGCCGTTGCGTGCACGACTTGTGACTGTCGTCACCGTCTGATCAGGCACTGACGCCTGGTCAACGGGAGTGTTGCTAGGAAGCTTCCTTGCATATTCACACTTCTGTTCGTAGGTTCGCAAGAATGGTCGAAGCTGTCAGAAGGTTTGAGAACATCCACTGGGGGCGGGGTAGTTGGCCAGTTTGCCCTCGGTCGTCTGAGTGAATAACGCGGTCCTCGCGACGCGATGGGCCATTTGTGTAATAACGGAAATACCCACTCGAGAAGATTAGGGACTCGTGTGCGTATGGGACGTAACACTTCTCCCCCTTTTAGTCGCGACGTCCCGGCGAGCGTACAGACGTGGATCGGAGACTGTGGTAGTAGCCGTCGATGAGATGATCGACGTCTCGAAGGTTGTCATAGGGCTCCTAACTGTTATGCACGGCTTCGTAGCCGTGCTACTTGACGAGATATTCTCTCGCCTTTCCTTGTCGTCGATGGCTGAGGATTTCCTTGATGACGTACTCCGTGTCTTCGTCTATTTGAACGGGAGGCGGAGGAGGGACATCTCTGCCACGTAAGTTCTCTCCGGGGTCTCGGTAGTACTTGAGTCTGCTGATACGGAACAGCGGATGAACTTCCATAGTGTCGGAGAGTTTGAGTCACGCAACCACAGGGGTTTGCATGCGTTTGATCTCAAATGGTCCCAACCATTGAGGTTTGAGATTCAAACAGTCAGATCCTCGAAGCTTGATGTTCGCCGAGCTGAGGAAGACTCGATCGCCAGCGGTGAAGATGTCGTCGCTACAATGTCGGTCAACTGCTCACTTCATAGGTGCTTGTGTCTTTGCGGGAGTTTGCCGTGTTTCCTCCCAGACATTGGTGAAGTCTCGTCGTTGAACGTCGACTGTTGGAATATTACTACGACTTTGAAGTCTGGCAGGTGTGGCGGGAAGTTTGCCATACACCACTTCAAATGGGGTTTTACCTGTTGTGGTGAAAACTGCCAAATTATATGCGATTTCGGTGATGAGGAGTTTTTGTGCTCAATCCGTCCTATGAGGTACGCATCGTGTTTGGAGCAGCTGTTTGAGCGTCTGATTTGTTCGCTCGGTTTGACCGTCGGTTTGAGGAACGTCGTCGAAAGCTGAATTTTGCTTCCATAGCGAGTCAACAGTTCACTCCGAAAACGGCTGGTAAATCGACCGTCTCTGTCGCTCGTGATGGTTCTTGGTACGCCATGTAGCCGTAGAGTGTTGTTTAGAAACAGTCGTGCTATTCCTTCGGCGGTGACGGTGGTCATTGTCGGGATGAAGTGGGACATTTTAAAAAACCTGTCGACGACCACGAGGATGGCGTTATATCACTCGGCTGTGACTGGTAATCCGGTGACGAAGTCCATGGTTCTGTCGGAACGGGGAGTGACTGTAGAAGTCCGGGTGGCCTTGTGCGACAAGATTTTTGTCGCTGATATGTGTCGCAGGTCTTGCACAACATGGCCATGTCAGATTGGATTTTGTCTTTCCAGTAGTTTTTCACCAGATTTTCTAGCGTCTTGTCCTCTCCAAAGTATCCACCTGGGCCGGTGTCATGGCATTCGTTGAGCAGCATAAGGTGAAGTTCGTTGTTTGGGGGAACGACCACCTGGCGAGTGAAGCGACGTCGTCTGTAGGGTGTGTCGAACCAGAACTTGGTTTCATCATAACCGCCGTGCTGATCGTAGCCTCGTGCGAACAATCGCTCGAGGTAGGGGGCTCGCAGTAGTTTTATGGTTGCCACGTCGGTTGTTAAATCGGATCGGCGGCTGACTGTGTCTGCTGGATTGGTTTTTCCTGGCCGGTACTCAATTTCGCAGTCGAACCCAGACTCAAGGAACTCCATCCGGAGGGTTTGACGTTGGCAGAGATTCGGCTGCATCTGCAAATATTTCAATGCGTGGTGGTCGGTGTGCACGATGCATCAGCGACACACCAGGTAGCATCGCCACGTCTTCAACGCGTGCACGACCGCCAGCATCTCCTTTTTGTGGACCGCGTAGTTGAGTTCCGGTCCACAGTTTTTGAGACATGTAGGCGACCGGTTGTTTGCCATTGCCGTGATCTTGAAGAAGAATCGCACCAATGGCTCGGTCTGATGCATCTGTAGCAATGACGTAGTCGATCATCGGATCGGCTAATCGTAGGGTTGGCGTCGAATTCAGAGCATTCCGCAATACGGTGAAAGCTTCTTGTTCGATGTCTCCCCACCGTCACTCATTTTCCTTTCGAGTGAGGTCGGAAAGAGGCGCTCACACTCGCGAGTAGTCCCTCACAAATTGTCGGTAGTAATTGTAGAATCCGAGAAAAAAATAAATTTCTCGAACGTTGGTCGTCGTCGGCCAATCAGCGACTGCTGCATCTCCATGGTCGGATCCATGGAGATCTGTCCATTGTTGATGACGTGACCCCAAAACTCGATCGAACGACGACCAAAGTCGCAATTCGAGTGTTTTCCAAAAAAGCTTCTCCCTTTGTAAAACTTCAATAACTTTTGGAGATGTCCATCATGCTCCTCCGGAGTGCGACTGTAAACCAGAATGTCGTCGAGGTATACCACAATAAAATTGTCGAGGTACGAACGCAAAATTTTATTCATTGCCACCATGAACGTCGCTGGGGTACTTGTGAGTCCAAACAACATAACCGTGAACTCAAAGTGCCGGTAGCGAGTTCGGAATGCTGTCTTCTTGATGTCGATGGCTGCCACGTGTATCTGATGATACCTGTTGCGTAAGTCGATTTTGCTGAAAATTTGGGCTCCTCGAAGTTTGTCAAAAATTTCGTCGGTTCGAGGGAGAGGGTAGCGGTTCTTGATGGTAGCGTCGTTCAACACCCCATAATCCATGCACATTCGCATCTCGCCATTTTTTTTTTCACGACTACTACTGGTGCGGCGTATGGGGACATGGAAGGGCGGATGAACCCCTGGCCGAGCATCTCATCGAGTTGCTTTTCCAGCTCGGTCAGCTCGTGATCGCTCATCCGATAGGCTCCTCAGGTGGTAAGTCTGCTGCGATGGTTGATGTCTCACTGCGGAGGTATGGTTGTTGGGAGTTCATCGGGGAAGACGTTCGCAAACTCTTCGATGAGTGGTGCGAAGTATTTGGATACCCTTGCGAATTTCGTCGAGGTTGATGAGGCTGATGAGACCAATGGTGAGTCAGCTACTACCACTTCCGCTTCTCCTATGGGCTCGAGATGTATGAGCCACGCACGAGCCCCTCTCTGTATATAGTGCTTGGTCGCATCGAGCGGTATCGGCTACACCAATTGTCACCTTTGAGCTTCCACGACTTCCTCTGCTGCTTCCACCTATGTTGCTTCTGCTGTCGGCTTCCGTCCTGCACGCGATAGTTGTCGTTTGGCACCGTCGATCTCCACATAGACATCGTCGCTGTTCCAGTCAACCTATAGATTGTGCCGGTACAGGAAATCTCGTCCAAGGATTATTTTGTGATTGATTATTGGAAAATTCCTCTAGATCATAACATCCCAAAGATCTGCCACGTGTAGTCATATTGGTTCTTGGAGACTTTGTATAAGTAGTCTCCCGACGACGGTTTTTCCTTCGATCACCCTTGGTTCGGTCTGCAAACCCAGCTTGCGAACCATGTCGTTGCTCACGAAGCCATGTGCGGCTCCTCCATCCAATAGTGCCAGTAACCGTTCTTCAACTCCTGCATCCTCGAAGCTCAACTTTTAGTAGTATCGCCGGTTGGTCGTCCTTGTACCCCTCATCGAATTTTGCGATCTCAGAAACCCTCTGCGGTGATATGTGCCGTTCAGATGGACAATCGTTCCGCGCAGATCCCTTCTCATGGACAAGAGTTGCGCCCTTTCCTCCCGCCCTTTGTCGTTTCCCGACTCATTTTTTGTGACTTCCCCCCCTTTTTGGCCTGTTTCTTACTCCGACTGTTTCGAGCGATGTGCCCGACTTTTCTGTAGTTATAACAGGTTCGCGTCTATCTAGTCGACGGCGTCTACTTCCATCGGAGTCGGGGGGTCTGTCGACTGGGTTTTTCCATTCCCACGATAATTGTGGTTAGGAGGTTGCCAGCCGTAGGATTCCTGGATCCGGGCGTTGTAGTCGGCACTGTCGATCCTTTTTGTTGCTGCGATCATCCACGACAAGTCATTTAGGATGCCAAAAATAGCGATTGCTTGCCGGATATCCCGCTTGAGGCTGTTGTTGTAGTGAAAGCAGAGTTTGTCGAGGGCGATGTCTGCTCCGGTGATGATCTTACGGAATCTTCGCGTGTACTCCGCCATGCTGGACTGCTGACGTAGACGGTGGAGCTCGTACCATGCGTCAGACTTTTTGTTTAATCGTCCGAAGCATGCAAGCGTTGTGCATGAGAATTCGTTCAAGTCGGTTGGCAGCGTTAGTGCGTCTTGCCACTGCGGGTTGATCTGCTCCAAGGGTAGAACACCTGCCGTCGGTGATGTGAAACCGGCGCCGTGAGCCGTTGATGCTGCTCCGCCAGTCTCCTGCTGCTGTTGGATTGTGTTTAGGTCAAACTTCCAACTTAACACCGTGCCACGCAAAAGCGCGGCTGTGAGGTCAAATTTCTTCTGATCGACATTGACCCTAGCAACAGTGAAATACACCTCCAAATCCACATCTGAACCGTTGGTCCTTTTGAGTTCGCAGGATCGAATGGTTCTGGTGGAGCCGGATGAATTTGGGGTTTGCTCGAGAGTTGGGAATTTCTCTCGACAAACACCGCTTTACACGCGCTTGCGTTGCGAAGTGCCTCCATTGCGACGATGAGTTGTTGGAGCAGGTGGCTGTTGATGCCTTCGAGCGCGGAGATCCTGCTCGCTGGTTCCTTGTTGATCCACGCCTTTTGTCTCGTGCCACCTGTCATCCCTGTTACCGTCGTCAAGGTTGTCGGTAGGGGCGGCTGGTTCATCACTGTTGGATCCGTGACCGGATTGGTTGCTGAGGCTGTAGGGGTAGTTCCAGCTGCCACGAAGCCTGCCACGCCAGCGTTTGTTGTCGCTTTGGAGTTTGCGTGCATCAGCACGTTATGCTCCTCCATCGCCAAATTCGTCGCCGAAGACCCGCTACTGGTCATCGGTTGCGCTCGCTCGCCTCAAGTCGTAGTCGCGAAGTCTGCAAAGTATTGGCGTACGAGATGCGCTGAAGACTTGTGCTGGGTAGTCCTTCGGATGGGTGAAGAAGTCAGCTGCCTCTCTATCACGGTTGTGCTCTGATACTTAGTGTTACGCCGAACTGTGCGTAGATGGTGAAGAGGTAGAAGGTGTGAGGCAAAACACGACTTAGAATTTGGAACACTTGAGCAATTCATGATTAACGGTAAGTGTACTTCGATAACTGTGTCGAAATGGTCGAACATATATGTACAAGTGACAACTTACGAATGAAGCCTAACCGGGGTCGTTGGGTCGGATGTTGAGCGACGCGTGCAGAGTCGCATTGTGAGTGGTCAGATTCGAGAAGGTCCGCAGAGAAGTCAAGGGTCTTCGAGAATTGTCGGTGGAGATGCGCGATGCATCTTTATAAATCTGGATTCGTCAAGAGTCATTGAGAAGTCGACCAAAAGGTCGTGACACTTCTGTTCGTAGGTTCGCGAGAATGATCGAAGCTATCAGAAGGTTCAGGAATATCCACTGGAGACGGGACAGTTGGCCAGTTTGCCCTCAACGGTCGGAGTGAATATCGCGGTCCTCGTGACATGATGGGCTGTTTGTGTAATAACAGGAATGCCCACTCAAGAAGATAAGGGACTTGTGTACGTCTGGTACGTAACATGGGACCACCTGGGACTGTGGACGGTGAGATGGGATGGCTTGACGGTCGGAGACCCTGAAGCACCGCAGTTTTGGCCTAGTCGGCCAAGGATTGCTTAGAATCTGTTACAATGTGGAAGGTGTGTTAAGCGTATGAGCTCGTAAAAGTGGCAACTGTGGGGTGCAACTGCCATTGTGTGGCTCGAGCGGGGTCCCTGGCCTGTGGCCTCCTGGAAAGGCTGGTTTGAGGGTCGGAGACCCTCAAGCAACGCAATTTTGGCCTAGTCGGACATGGATTCCCTTGAATCTGCTACACTGGCATCACAACATCATAATTCGAGCCCAAAAACCGAACGCCAAGGGCGGCTCACTCTTGGTGCATTATGTCCTTGACGTACATGAGTCCTTGAACTCCGCGAGTGCACGTTTTTGTCCTTAATATCATGACCCATCATGTGCGTACTTCAGGATTGTTACGCTGTTCAGCGGAGGCCATTTTGGCCACCTGCTCCAACGTCCGTTGTTCCGTTCTTGAAGGTTATGACAACTTCGACCACTTTCCAAAGGGGTGGACAGATGTATGACGTTATCAATACAACTTTATTGATGTTTCACTACTGTTCGGTCAACTTCTCGATGGCTTTACATTATTGCAAATCGGGCACTGAGATTCTCCAACCCCTTCGACTTATCGACGGAGTTTTCTTGAAGCGACCACTCACAACATGACGTCACACATGTTGCTCGGCTCAAGCACCGACTACCCAATATATGCCTCATTGTGATTCTTTTCCTTGTGTGTAAGCGCTCAACACTTGTCATAAAAGTACACCAATTGCAAAATATAAATTTTATGTTTGTCCCAATTCCTAAAACCCTCTTCTGCTCTGTACCTCATCCCTATGAACCATGCATGTTTTGCATTGTGTAACAATTGGTATCCAAGCATAGCGGCGCTGGAGGGACAACCGACGCATTAACTACAAGGCAAAAACATCACTCGAGTCTTCAACATGTCTCCTCTGTTTAGAAATTCACAGACCTTGTGATGACAATAGTGAACGGAATGAGAGTACGCAACGACGAGCTGTAGTAATATGCGAAGACTTCAACGATGGACGATTGGCAACATGTGATCAACAACACTCTCTAGGCGAGCCAGGCAGTAGCGGCAACTTTTGCAACAAATGGCACATCGCCGGCAACCCCGACAAATAACTGGGTGACCGACCCCTCGAGCTCGGTGAATTATTCGTCCCCGTCGTTGCCCGTCGGGTTGACACCTGACACGATGGGAGGCACTGGCCGACATGCTCGCATCAACGAAGACATGTACTACAAGTTGTCGGGATTCAAGAGCTACAACACCTATTTGCTCCAACAACTCAACGTGGCGATGGAGGAGTAACAAAATTCACACGTGAAGAAGGCATGCTCATCGAGAGAAATATTCAGCTCTCAAGTGAATGCCATATTTGACCAGCACTTTCGGAACCGTTCTTTCCCGCAAACTCAAAGGGACGAATGGCCAGGATGTGGCTGACAAGTTTGGAAGTGTACTTCACCATTGCCGAGGTCAACAAGATGAAGGAAATTGACCTTGCGACCTCACGTTTGCATGGCACATTTTTTAGTTAGTGATGTGCTATAAAGATCATCCAATGGCAATAGAAGACCAGTGGAGCTGGATCCACGACTCGCGTGACCGTTCTCACATTGTCGACCGCAGGTGTTTTATCTCTCGCGTAAATAGATCGGGCGTGGCACGACTCTCTGACTCCATTGGAGAACTAGATGGACTTCATCCAAGCCACACTGGCCCGCTTTGGAAAAAATATAAAAGAAGTCTGACACACGGTACATGCTCTATCACATGCGTCATCAATCTAGCATGGGAGTGTACACACAGTGTTTTTATAACCATCACCGGCAGTTTTGACACATATGAGAACTCTCTTTCTACTACAACGGCCTTAAGCGTCATATTTGGCGAGCAATGGCATCCAAGATGACCTTCCACAAATTATCGGAACTGCTTGTGCATTTATAATGCCTTCTACAATGCTCAGATGCAAGAATCAAACGGATGGCAACCCCAGGGCCACAAACCTTATCATAGCGGAGGAAGGTCGCAGTCGGCAGATATCTCTTTTGTGAAAGAGATTGACACCGTTGATCAATATGATCAGTCATTGTGTTGGACTTCCATAAACCCAGGGCACATTTTACGCGAATGTTAGAAATGACAGAACCAAGCCAAAAAGTGGAGTAAGTCGTAGAGAAAAATTCAAGAGTTGGAAAGTTGGGAAAGGGCATGAGAAGACAATAGGACGCATGTCCGGTCAGAAAAAGATATGTCGACCGATTGCCCAACTGAGTGGCTCACATCACAGCAGATGAGTTATCCTGAGGTTGTAGTTCAACAAGGGGCATGAGTATGACCAGCCGAGAATACTGCTACGAGTACAAACGAGGGGTTGTAAAAGTCGCAAAACGTTACCAACACTACTCATTGAGGAGCTTTGTGAGTAACGACATGCTTTAGATGTTGGGTTTGCAATCCAAACCAGAGTGTTTGAAGGAAGAACCATCAACAGATGATTGCAAGTCCTTCGGCTTCGCGACCCTCTCCCACTACAAATCATAAATCCGCACGACACAACGATCTGGAGAACTTGCCCGATGAGGGACTACAAAACCATCTTTGGGCAATATTCCCGATGCCGGCACAATCTACATGTAGTCTAGAGCAATGGATCAGTCTACGTAAGCATAACTTGTAGAAAACAACACTTGCTTTCGATTGGATGACCCACAATGCAATGGCGGTTACGGGAATAGCACAGGTGGAAGAAGAAAGGAAGTTGCGACAGTCGCAAAGCACCAATTGTTATTACTGGAAGTGGCCAAAATACATCTTCGATGCAAAGCCCAAGCGTGGCTATTCCACATGGAGACTGGGGAAGCAAAATAAAATTTTGTAGTAGAGGCGAGCACACCAGCCTCAACATATAATACATTCGCTGTTATTTCGAGGTAGTTTGCAGCCGTTGTCAATGTCAAAAAGTGCCCCTACCATGGATGTTTGTCGTTTTCCTCGTTTGACCACTAGGAGGTGGTTGGATGTCTGAGATTGCGGATTTTGACTCCCTGGATTTTCCATGCGGTTTTGAGCTTTCAGTTGCTTGATTTGGTTGAGAGTTCAGAAAATTAGCCCCATCCGAAATTCAAGTGGTAGGTGGGTAGAATCTGGGTGTCAGTCATAGGTAACGAGATAATTCTACCACCGGTGGTCCGAGTTTGACCTCAATGAACTCCAAAGGCACATGGGCCATGAAGGAGGTGACACGGGAGGTCTCCTGGACCAGGGCAAGCCTCCCCCCACGTTGGAGGACCAGGAAGGGCGCTTCGACCTGCCACCGTTGAAGTGCCTCCTGTTACTCCCGTTCGTGGCCATGGTGGGCGGCTCCATCATGGGTTACTTCAATGGCCGTAGCAGGGGCTCTACTGCTCCGTTTTGGGCGTGCTTGGATGCGTTGGAAAGCTCCGATTACAGGCTAGAAGAATCTGGTGTAACCTTCTCAAAATAAACAACCATTAATGGTATTCAGCCTTTCTCAGTTTTCACAACCTGCATTCTACCAGAATTTTGCTCCCTTTGTGTTGTGGCTACCAAAGCACACACCTCCCTTGGAAGTCTCTTTGCACTAAGCAATCGTGGAAACTTGTGGTGGATGAGAGCATGCCAGGACAGTATTTTTCACAAAGGGTTATGGGTCCATGACCCTGATCTGCTTGCCAAGACGTTCACGGCTTCTGCAACACACGGGTGTTTTTCTCTTGGCGACTTAGCCGTTGTAGTTTGAGAGTGTCCATAGCAGAAGTTCAACATGGCATAGAAGACAGAGTCCTTTTCCATCCAAATTTACATGGGAGGCCCTGGGTTTGGGCTATGGTGATGGAATTTTGAGATCCACCTTGGGCACAAGGGACTACTGGAGCTTATGAAGGGCACAGAGGTTCAAGGTGCGAGCGCAACGGACGAGGAGAAGATGATCTTCGCTAAGAAGAACACGGAGGCACTGATGCTCCTACTATCAGCACTGCACGAATATCAATGGGACTATATCCATGTCTACACTTTGGCGACAGAAATGTGGACGAAGCTCTGCTCCATCCACCAATCAACATCCCTAGCCAACAAGATCTTTGCAATGAAACAATTCTTGACGGTGAGGATCGAGGAGGGTAAGGACGTCATTTTCGTCATGCAAAAGATTGAGTCTCTTGCCTCACAATGTGGTGATTTGGGATGCAAGATTGACACAAAGATACAAGTGATGGGGCTCCTCATGTCTCTCTTTATCCTAGCATTCTCATCTCTAGAGCCCTCAACTACATCGAGGGACTTTTAATCCAAGCTAGGCATCCAAAAACTCCTATCATCATGCGACTCCTTTCATGGGTCATGCACAACTCCTATGTTGAGTTCCAAGGAGTGACATACAAGCAAGAAAAAGGCACGGCTATGGGCACTCCAACAGCCCCAGCCTTTGCCATCTTGTTCATGAGTTATTTGGATCTTGAGGTGAAACGAGCATGTCTCATTCAACCCCTCCTACATCGCCGATACATCGATGATGGCCTACTTATTTGGACAGGAGACAAGAACAGTCTCCTCCTCTTTCTAACCTCCTTCAACTCCATCGACGACAACATCAAGCTCAAGTGGGAGATCTCAAGTTCTACAGTGGATTTCTTAGATCTCACACTATTCAAGGGAACAAGGTTTGAGGCTACAAAAACTCTGGATGTGAAAACGTTTCAGAAACCCATGAACTAGTACCTCTACCTTCTTTTTGGCAGCTACCACCCACGGAGTTGCCTCCGAGCTCTCATTCTCTCTGAGCTCCAACGATATCTTCTCAGGTCATCTTCACCAACGGACTACCACGACATCAAGAATGCATTCTCGGCTCAGAGCTCGTGGCTACCCACAAAAATTCCTTCTACCCCTCTTTGCTAGGATACAACATGCCCAACGGCTGGAAGCAATTTCAAAGCTCTGGCAACGTTCTGAACTCTCTCCATATACCTATGCTTCAGAAAGATCCTTGGCATTAAAGACTCTCTTGAAACCACGTTCAGAGAGCTTACACCTTGGCTTTTGCTTCCGCCGTTTTTCTAGACGACTTCGGGGGCTCAATAGCAAAGTTTTTTGTGGCAGGCCAATTATCGCATGGAGACTACCTAGAAAAATCAGAATGTACATAATGTCCTCTAGGTTAAGAGCATGAACCACCACGCTAACATTGAGCGACACGACATAAACCCTAGACCTAGGTGATGTGAGCTGCTCTCTGATGTATTTGAACACACGAGTGATGTTTGTTCGACATGGCACTGATGAAGGCCACCCGACCGAAACCGGTATGCCAATTAGAACTCTTTCGCACATTGCTCGGTCCCCTCCCCCCCCCCTCTCTCTCTCTCTCTCTCTCTCTCTCTCTCTCTCTCTCTCTCTCTCTCTCTCTCTCTCTCTCTCTCTCTCTCTCTCTCTCTCTCTCTCTCTCTCTTTCTCTCCTCTGTAGTACCGTGCCCTCGCAGCTCTGAGATGTCTATTCCCCCCACTGAGCGACACACCAGGTAGCATCGCCATGTCTTGAACGCGTGCACGGCCGCTAGCATCTCCTTTTCGTGGACCGCGTAGTTGAGTTCCGGTCCTAACAGTTTTTGAGACATGCAGGCGACCGGTTGTTCGCCATTGCCGTGATCTTGAAGAAGAATTACACCAATGGCTCAGTCTGATGCATCCGTAGCCACGACATAGTCAATCGTCAGATCGGCTACTCGTAGGGTTGGCATCGAGGTAAGAGCGTTCCGCAAAAGCGGTGAACGCTTTTTGTTCGATGTCTTCCCACCGCCACTCATTTTCCTTTCGAGTGAGGTCGGAAAGAGGCGCTCATACTCGCGCGTAGTCCCTCACAAATCACTGCTAGTAATTATAGAATCCGAGAAAAATTTAAATTTCTCGAACGTTGGTCGGCGTTGGCCAATCAGCGACTGCTGCATCTCCATGGTCGGATCCATGGAGATCCGTCCACTGTAGATGACGTGACCCCAAAACTCGATCGAACGGCGACTAAAGTCACATTTCGAGAATTTTCCAAAAAACCTCTCGAAACGAAGCGTGAAAGAGGTCTCTACATCATTTAGACAAAGGTCATCCCCTCGGCAGCAGACGCAGCAAACCCACCAGTACGCATCGTCAACCTCACAAAAGGCGGGGGAGCAGACTTGCATCTGTGCCATAGGTGGCTAGGGCACTCGTCGCCCGCAGTTGTGCAGGAGATGGCGAAGTGCGATATGGTGCGTGGCCTCAATATCTACCGGTACAGCAGACGCAACAACAGATTTCGCATAGCACAAGTACGAGCCTTGCATCACGGACAAGGCAAAGTGTAAGCCATTTGAAGATGGAAAGCGGCGGGCCAAGAATCTGCTCAGAATTGTGAACAGTGATGTGTGTTCACTGATCAAGACACCGTCCATTGGGGGCGCACAGTACTTTGTTACCTTCATCGATGATTGCAGCAGACAACTCTACGTCTACTTTCTGAAGTGGAAAAGTGAGATAATGGACCAGCTCCAGAAGTATGTTGTATCGATGGAGAGGTAGACTGGCCGCAAGGTCAGAGCGCTACGCAGCGCCAATGACAGCGAGTACTTGGGCTGCGGAGGATGGCTGAAGGCCCAGGGGATTGAGTAGCAGCCAACCACTCCGTATACGCCTAATCTAATGGCATGGCAAGGCATGTGAATCAGACTCTACTCACAATGACGCGGACGATGGTCGTGGATGCTAAATTGCCACGGAGCCTGTGGGCCGAGGCCTTGAGCACGGCGTGCTAAATCACCAACCTCACTCCAACGGCAATGTTGAAGGGGAAGGGCGGCTGGAAGACACCGTAGGAGGCGTGGAGCGGGCACAAACCAAGTGTGGCATACCTGAAGGCATTTAGGTACAAGGCGCACGCGTTGGTGCAGGTCGCACAAAGAAAATACTCCAAACTGGACTCGCGTGCAAAGGCGTACGTGTTCGTCGGGTACGAGAGTGCGCTCAAGGTGTACCGCCTCTTTGATCCACGGATGCAGGATGTCATCACCAGCGGCGACGTCACATTTGATGAGTAGTAAAGCTACTATGGCAGTAGCAACACCATCAATGCAATGCACTTATTAAAGCAGGAGGAGTGGTTCCACCTCCTTGAGCATGAGGAGGAGCCGGCGGCTGCAAAGGTCGATGACGGGTCTTCGGAGAATGATGATGCTGGAGCACATCAGGGAAACGCAGCAGGTGCAGGTGCCACTATAGCGCAGGATGTAGCAGCCGATGCGGGGGAGCCCATGGCTGAGGACAACGTTGCAGCAGGGTAGTAGCAGGACCAGCAGCCAGCCTCACCAAGGTCGTTGCGTCGCACTCAAAGGCATCGGAAAGTTGCGAAGCGGTAGGACGCAAGCACGGGCCGCTAGGTCGACATGGCGTAGTGCATGACGGGAGCCACAACGAAGCCGACGATTGTGCAAGAGGCGCTTGCATGGCCTGACGGGCAACAGTTGGGGCGAAGCAATAAAATTTGAACTTGTGTCCCTTGCTAAGAATGACACTTGGGAACTGGTGGATCAGCCTGAGGGGACGAAGGTGATCAGCTCTAAGTGGGTGTTCCAGGTGAAGTTCACAAAGGACAGCACGGTAGAGAAGTATAAAGCGTGGCTAGTGGCGAAGGGGTACAAACAGTGGAAAGGAAGTACTACGATGAGACGTTTGTGCCCGTCGCCAAGTTCACAAGCATTCGGACAATCCTCACATTGGCAGTCGCAAAGGATATGGAGATCCACCAAATGGATGTCAAAACGGCATTCTTGGACGGCATCATCGATAAAGAAATCTACCTTGAGGTCCCGGAGAGGGTGGATGCACCGGAGTGCAATGTGTGCAAGTTGCAAAAGGCCTTGTATGGGCTAAAACAGGCGCCTCGGTGCTGGTACCAGCATATGGACCGTTACATGGCGGAGCTCAGCTTCAAGCACTGTGAGTCAGACCACAGCGTGTACGTGCGGCAGAGCAAGGGACTCCATCAGAGTATTGCACTCTACATGGACGATGTGATGCTGTGTTCATCAGATCTGGTGGGTTTGCAGTGGCTCAAGGTGCAGCTGAGCAGCAGATTTAAGATGACAGACATGAGGGAGCTGGAGTACTACCTCGGGGTGAGCATCACATAAAACCGGAGGGTACGCACGCTTGAGCTGGGACAGGCCAAGTATGTGGCCGAGAACCTGAAGCGGTACGACATGGAGGACTGCAAACGAGTGTGGGATCCGGTCTCCACAAGCTGTGAGCTGAGTGCGGTGATGGCACCATAAACTAAAGAGGAGAAGGAGGACATGGCAGAGGTACCCTACCAATTAGTGTTGGGCAGCCTGATGTATGCCATGGTGGCGACTCGACCAGACTTGGCGTACACGGTGGGTCAGGTGAGCAGGTACGTGGTCAACCCTAGCCACTACACTAGATGGCCATGAAGCGCATCCTCCGGTGTTTACAGGCAACGCGGCACACGTGCTTGAAGTACGGCGAAAAGGGGAGGTCAGACCCCTTGCGGATGGTCTGATACACTGACGCAGACTACGCTGGCGATATGGGCAAGAGGAGGTCCACTTCTGGCTATGTATTCTTCCTCACAGGTGCAACAGTCTCGTGGTGCAACAGGAAGCAGGACTGCGTTGCCACTTCCACAGTAGCAACGGAGTACATCGCTCTGGCCGAGGCGGTTTTGGAAGCGGTGTGGCTCCAAAAATTGCTGGAGGAACTGGGTGTGCTGCATCAGGAGCATTCAATAGTTCAAGAGGAAAACTCCGGCTCCATCTTGCTCACCAACAACCCGACACATAAGACAAACCCGACACAACACATAAGGACAAAGCACATTGACGTGCGCTACCACTATACGCGTGACATGGTGGAGTAGGGACAGATTGTGTTGTAGCATTGTAGCACGAAGCACATGCTCGCGGATTTCTTGACCAAGGCGTAGTCCTAGGAACGGCACGTCATCAACCTTGCAGAGCTTGGGTTGACAAGCTATGAAGGGCTTGAAGGCATAGGACCGGACGAGCAAGAGTGTGCAGGAGGCATTCGGCATGGAAGGTGCATGGGGGAGATTGTCAGAAAGTGGCCTTGCCACGGATCCCGTTTGTTGTTTTCCTGGTTCGACCACTAGGATGTGGTTGGATTTTTGTTCTGATTGCAAATTGGACTCCTTGGAGTTTTCCATGCGGTTTCGAGCTTTCAGTTGCTCGATTCGAATGAAAATTCAGAAAGTTAGCCCCATCCGAAGTTTGGATGGTAGGTGGGTGGGGTCCGGGTGTCCGTCATTGTTGACGGGATAATTCCACCACCGGTGGTCCGAGTTCAACCTCAATGAGCTCCAAAGGCACATGGGCCATAAAGGAAGGGACGTGGAAGGTCTCATGGACCGGGGCGAGCCTCCCCACACGTTGGAGGGTGAGGAAGGGTGCTTCGACAGGCTACCGTCGAAGCGCATCCCGTCACTCCCGTTTGTGGACATGGTGGATGCCTCCACCATGGGTTACTAGGACCGACGGGTCATGGAACTGGGAGATAATCTTCACTTAAAGGTCTCCCGATTCTGGCACGTCAACTTGTTCTCATTACCAAAAGATTCATGTGGCGTCCACCAACTTGTACTTGTCTAGATTATGAGGCTCTTGAAACCAAGAATCCAAATCATGTTTACAAAACCGTTGTAACGGACGATCTCTCAAGGTTATTTCCGTAGAGGTGAAGGGGGATCTGGTGTTTATACTGTTGCTGTCACAATGACCATAAAACACCCACCGACCTTGGTGGTTACTTTAAATTCCATAGGCTATCGACTTATGGATCGGCCACATTGATACGTCCCGACTGATATTCCCACGTGAACAAGAATCGGCTCACGTATTCGCTCCAACACGCTTGTTGTCTTGATAGGTTTAGTTGCATTTGGAAAAACACCAATGGGTTATGGTCGGTCACGACCATCACATCCCCTTCAACGCCCTTGAGGTAACAACACCACATCTTGAAAGTGTGTACCACCGCGAGAAGCTCTTAATTCCCAAATGTATACAGCATCTCAGCAGGGATGAGCGTCCGGCTCTCATACGCAACATGGTGGTCATTCTGCATGAGGACTACTCCAAGTCCTACTACTGACACATCACATCGCACATCCCACGGTTGTGACCATTTAGGACTAATCAACCCAAATTCACACACTCCTCAAACAGTGAAGAAAATATTTCACCGTACATGAGAAGCTACCAAGAAAATCCCTTACATGTATTATCAAATGGTGGAAAGTGGTAAGAACCTTCCAATGTAAACATGTTTCAGTGTGTTCATACACAAGTCTTAGGAAATAAGTTCACCACAATGATCATTTACAGGAAGTCTCCTTTATTGCAAATAGGTACAGTAAAAAAGTTTATTCATTTCTACAAGATTGTAGTAACAGTTTTGAGAATTTCCACAAAAAAAATATACTAGAAAAGATTGGAACTGGTAAACGTAGTGTGAATCTTTATATCATAGATACTGAAATATAATATTAAACTATACACCTTCTTAGAGGTAAGTCAATAATGAATACATGACCTTTTTGTGTCCGTATGTTTGCGAAGTGGGCTCCACAACACATCTTTTGGAAGTGTAGACATCTACAGATGTGCTAAGGCGTATTCTCTGGCCTGACAGAGACGTCAGACCGATTTCAGACTCATTTTCTTGGTTCGCCCCCTTCCCCTCCCCTACCCCCCCGTCCGCGTCCCTACCCCGTCCTGGACCTCACAAAGTGTATACTGGAAGTGTATGAGAAGATGCTCTACGGTTTGCACTGCCTCTGGCCAAAACTTTGCACATGTGTTTTTTGCTGTGTGAGACACTTCCACGATGGGTCCATTTTGTGCCTTTCTACAATTCCTCCGCACAACAAAAAAAAGCGTGAGTACATTTTTGCATGCACACGCACTATACACTCCTCCGGTATCGGGGAGCGGAGGTCCAGTTCATGGTTCTAGACCCCTCTCCCCCCAGATGAGAAATGCATGCGGCAAGTGCACGAGGCCGTGCATGTCAAATTTTCTATGAGAGAGAAGAATATGTACAATAGTGCGGAAGTGAACTGAAGACATCTTGACCGTTGATTGATCTTGATCGACGGTGAAGGACTATGTAAATTTCTTTGCTGCAGCCTTACATGAACTCACTGTTTGTATATTTTGAACGGACAAGTGTCGTTGGATTTTGAGCAACGGACGGTTCCCAGTGACGAAAGAGTTAGTGGCTGGAAGAGTCGTATGTCTAAAAGTATCCACTATCGGGTGTTCATCGACAAGAGACTTGGGCTAGCGGTGAGGTCCAAATCCCGGAAAGCGATACATTTTTCATACGTCTATCATCCTTCTGGGTTTACCCGGTGAACAGCCACGCGGCAGCGGCCTGCCACCTAAGCGATAGGCTTATGTCTTGACCATAGCTCGAACGGCATATGCATTTTGTGACTGCCGTGCAAGTGGCAGTCAAGGAATAGACATAAATATAAGTAGGACAGCGAGCTTTGATCTCTGATGGATGTCACTGAATTATAGTACAAGTATAGGGTAGAAGGAAAAACTACACAGCTAGCAAGTAGTAGGTTCCGGCATGCTAATAGGTCTTTCTTGTCATGTGGAATGTTCAATGTAGCAAACGTTCTCCTGAAAGAGTTCCAAGCATAGGTAAATACAATAAGACCTTGTCTCACTCAATTGTTTGTACTAGTTTCAAGGAACCTGTCAAATGTATCTTTGTGAATGCATAAGGATTGAGTGAATGTAAAGGGCTTCCTTAAAATTCTTAAAATTATACACTGGTTCAAAGATCCACTAACACTACACTATCCATTTTTGTCACCTCCACATGCACTCTCCACATACACTTTCACCTAAAATATCCTCCACTTCTGTTTGCCTCTAAAGTTAAGCACACAACACTATACGCTAGTGTACGTTTGTATTTTCATCGCAAACATCCATTTTTACACCTCCTTCTGTAATTCCTGAATATGCTTTCAGCCTACATTCCCCCCTCCACCATACGAACCTCTCATCTTTCGAAGGATAACCATTTTTAATGGAATTTATATAAATACTAGGTCATTTGCTTAAACATCATATGATTATATTTCGTATTTCTCCGATTAAACATATATGTCAATATTTCCGTTTTGGAAGTTTCTAACTAGTGTACACCTTAATCCATACACCACTGGTTTTTTTGCACACTTCCTCATAAACTCCCCATAGACACTTCCCATCCACAACCCCTCCCCTCTCCTCTCCCTCAACCAAAACACCACCAAGTAACCTCAAACAGTTCAGTCAAACTAACAAGCACAAGTTCAAATATGTACCAACAACTCGCACACCTAGCCATACACCTTCACTTCCACTCCCCACATACACTTCCCACACCCCACCCCCCTCCCCTCTACCCAATCACCATCAAAGTATTACAAAAACAAGAGCAAAACCAAGAAACACAAGTGTATATAATTCCACACCACCCACACATCATGTTATGCACCACTTTCCCTCTCTCCACTTTGTGTAACCAACACCAATCAACCTCAATTACATCATTGAAATAGACATACACAAGTGTATATTTTGCACACAATTCAGACATCCTATCATCCACTTCCACTAACACTCCCCACATACACTTTCCTCCCCTACCCCCCTACCCCCCTTCCTCCCCGTCCAACAACCACCAACCTCAAACAAATCATTCAAACCAACATACACAAGTACAAAATTCTACACACAACCTACACACACAACTATACATCTCTACACACGCTCTTTACGTACACTTTCCACTCATTTACTTGTCACCCAAGAACCATAAACCACATGATTCAAACCAACATACACAAGTGTATATCTAGACAAAACGTCTGGACACACAAAGATACACCTCCACCTACACTCCCCACATACAATTTGGACCTCCACACCTCCCCCTCCACCCAGCAACCACCATGGAATCCCAAACATATGAATGAAACAAACATACACAAGTACTCATTTTACATAAAATGTACATACCCAGCCATAAACCTCCACTTTCACTCCCCACATACACTTTCCATACTCTGACCCATCCCCTCTGCGGAACAACCACGAAACAATTTCTAACATATATCTCAAACCAACATCCACAACCATATATTTCTATGCACAACCCAGACATCCCGCCATGCACCTACACCTACACTTCCCACATGCACTTTCCACCTTCCCTCTACCTCCTTTTCCATCCATCACTTTTTACTTCACCCAAATGAATGTACTTAAGAGTACCTTGTATGGAAGTTTCCTAGTGTAGCAAACAACATTATACATACTTCGTCTAGTACATAAAAGTCCTTTGATTAACTCCACCTTGTTGCGATTGACTAGGAAGAGTTAAGGCGGACAATGTGGATAGAAGCTCTTTGACATTGAGAAATGCAATATCGTAGTCACAAGTCCAATCCCAATGCACGTCATTTTGCATGAGCCTGGTTAGCGGCGCTACCAGGGTCAAGACCGAGGAAAGACCAAATCTTCCCTTTTTTTTTGGGCGTGGCCAGTCCAGGGCGGCTTCGACCTTTCATGGGTCGACACGGATACCGTCCTTGCCGACTATGTGTTCGAGGTATTCGAGCTCATTTTGTGCAAACCTACACTTGCTCACTTTTGCATAGAACGTCTGTTTCTGAAGGATCGTGAGGACTTTTCAAAGATGTTCCATGTGCTCTTTCATGGATTTGGAGAAAACCAAGGTGTCATCTAGGTAAACCAAGACAAACCGACTGAGTTCTTTGATGAACGTTTGGTTCATTTCTCCTTGGAATGTTGCCAGGGCGTTTGTTAGCCCGAAGCATAAAACTCAGAATGGATAGTGTCCCAAGTGCGGTCGAAACGCGGTTTTGGGGACATCATTTTCTGTAATGCGGATTTTATGGCACCGTTGAGACAAATCCAAGGACGAAAGAACTTTTGTCCCTTGGAGTTGGTCAAACAGGTTCTCGATCCGCAGTAAGGGAAATCAATTTTTCACCGTTAGCTTGTTCAACGCCCGGTAGTCCACACACATGCGTAAACCATCGTCCTTTTTGTTTACAAAAAGGATCGACACACTGTACAACGAGCTATATGGCTCCATATACTCCTTTGGAAGGTACCCGAAAGCTCAAGGAATTCAACGATATAGGTTTGCCTAGTCGTGAGATCTATGAATTAGTTGATAAAATGGGTTATTATTCTTTTTGGAATCCTAATTGAATGAATTGGCATTCAAAAGATAAATTGAATTCAACCAAAGGCCCGTGATCATTTAAAAAAAACTCAATTATTTAACAAGATCTCCTGTTGCACGAAGAAAAACCGAGGACCACCGACGGGTCTACGTGCGTGTCGTGCCGCACGGGTTTATCATTTTGTATGGATGGTTGTTTGCGCCTATCCGTCATCCCCTACCACGAATGAATGTACGGAGAAATGTGAGTGAACATTTCCTATACCATGATTTCACCGTAAACATATTCAAATTATTTATTTAGCACTTTAATTTCATTGAATAGTATTTTGATGCAATTCCAATGACAAGAAGAACAATCAAAATCAAATACCTTGAGTAGTAGGATACTCTTTGATTTTGCGTTCAGCCTCTCGTCTCTCTTTTGGACTGACACGGTACATGGGTCCGAATGGAGGAGTTGTCTCTAGTTGTAGCATAATCGTGTGGTCCATGCGTCCTTCTAGTGGAAGCCTAGCCGGTGGGTCTTCGAATATATCCAAGAACTCCTCCAATAGAGATTTGAACTCTTGTGACATGTCTTATTTCATATCATCCTCCACTTTCTACACATGAGCCAAGAAATATTTACACCCTTGTTGAATTCGTCTCTTGAACTGCATCACAGACAAGCTCGCATGGACTTTTAATCGGGTCGGTGACAATTATGTACTTGGAATTAACATAAAGCAACACTGTCCCTTCCAAAGGATCAAGTGTTTCGATTCAAAGCACAATAGAGCCTTGTTGTCACGGAGCTAGGGATCGCCTAACACCATGTCCAACGGGTGAAGAAGGTTGAGTACCTTCAACGTGACACTCTGTGTGTAACATTGAATGTAAATTTTTGCTTTACATTTACCGATCACGGGTATCGTATGGTTGTCAGTGACAAAACCTGTGCCATTCCATTGCTTGTACTTGAGGCCCACTTGTCGGATAAAGCCAAGGCTAATGAAGGAGTCTTCTCCTCCAGTGTCAGCCAGTACGTTCACGGGAGCACCAGCTAGATGTCCTTTGAACTAGATCGTCATGTTACCTCCACTCCTCCGAGTGAGTAGGCTCGTCGACAGCAAGCCAAGTTTGTGACAAACACAAAATCTATATAGTGGATGTCGTATCTCCCATGATTCACCCACGAAAGTCCAGATCTTGTGGGTAAGTGTGAATTTGGCTAGCACCTTCAAGTCTTTATATTTGACTAGGTCAAAATCATTGACCAAAGGAACAGTGAACATGATTGAGCTCATCACTTTGAGGACATTTACTTCAATCGTTGCATCAATTAACTCTTGCACAGTGGTCAGTGTCGCCACCATTAAGCATGTACAATCATGCACCTCGTCCGTAGATGCAAGGTGTAGTGGGCAATGCCGGTCAACAAGTGTAGAATGAGGCTCAACAAGAGAGAAAATGACGAAGAAATTTGAACTCATCAAAAACACAAATTGTTTAATATCCTCATCTGAAAACATGAACACACACCCGTGATCTAGTTTTTCCCCTAAGTGGTCCCTACTAATGTCACTCAGGAGTGGGGAAAAACCCGTCCCAGGACCTTGTCCGTTACCATGGCTGAGCCCATTTATGTGACCGTGGCACTGTCCACATCCCTATCCAAGGCCTCTTGCTACACCATCTCCATGAGGTGCCGTAGATGTGACCAACACCGTGGCCCCTTTCCCACCACCAGCAGCCTCAGGGAAATGGACCCTAAAGTGGCCAGACTGTATGTAATTGTGGTAGAGCCCGTCGCAAAAGGTTGTGTTGCGATGCTCACGCGCCGCCTATAGCTTGTCATTGTCGAGGCTGCGCTTGTTGTTGGGGGCCTTGTGCCCACTAGCTTTCTTGGCTAGAGGGTTTACGGACTGCTTGCCCTTGGCCCTGCCTTGCCGTCCGGCTAATCCGCCAGTCCCTACAACATCCATGCGCATGTCACTGCCTTGCTGTACATGTGTGTTTCGGCCATGTATCAAAGTAGTGCTTCGGTTTTTCCGAACACACTTCGCTCATGTAGTCGCACAACACTGTCTAGATTGTCCAAGCTTGGCCAGTTACCGTTGTGGTGGTCTTGTCATGGACCTGACCATCACGTAAGTACTCCAACAGCATGCACTCCGAGTACTTGAAGGTATTGGTCCCATCGCCCTCGGTGAAGCTTTCGGCTTCCTCCACGAGTGCGGTGAACTTGCTCAAGTAGACTTCGAGCAAGTTACCCAGATGCCTAAAGTCCTTGATCTTATGGAAGGCACGCTACGTCTCCTCACCATAATGTCATGAGATGAAGCATCGAGCATTCTCACTGTTCAGTTCAACATGTTGTCCATGAGTGTTCAATAAAATATGATTGCCCACTAGACCTGCAGTCTCCGACTATTGTGTGACCTGGATAAGATGGTGCCTCGGCAAATTCCACCGGTTCTCTCCATCGTCAATGGCCTCATCCCCGAGCTCTTTGGCATTTTCGAGGAGGTCAAGGCCCCTAAGATCGAGCGCTTAGCCACTGAACCCGTTTTTTATGATGCACCTATGGGCATCGGTGCCATTTGGTAGTTCACAACACAGCTTCTCACCGTCTGGTGGAGCGCTCTACAAAACAGATGGATTCATCGCGCAACCATCGCTGCTGCTACGACTATGCTCCCTACTTCATTGCATCATCCATTGCATCATCTGCCTCCTCCTCTACTTTTGCTTCCTCTCTGGTCACTCAAGGATGCGGCTGAGGTCCTGGGAAGGGGAAAGGAGGTCGGTCTAGCGGCAGGTCCAATGGTGGTCAAGGTGGGCGCAGGAAAGGGAGGGGTTCTGATTGCTCCTCCTCTTCCACCTCTTCCTCTGGCATAGTTATGTGCTGGAACAGTGGTGCCGCTAGGCTCTCTTCCCCTAAGTGCCCTGCACTCCCTGAGGATGCACGATTAGCATCTGTGATGTGGGCGCATTGGACATGCTCCTTTGTTCATGATCTGTGGCTCTCGCCGGACTATTCTCAGCGGCATCCGTCATTGGGGGATTTCATCATGCCTGATCCACCCGAGGACGACCGACAGTTGGATTCTGCGCTCTCCCATCTCATCCATTAGTGTCACTTCCGTGATCAGGGAGGTGAGAGTGTGTGTCCAGGTCTGGGATCCCTTGCATGTCAATCAGAAAGGGCTCTCCGTGGTCTTGTGTCAGGTGGCATTAAGGATTTTCTCCCTGTTCATGATCTGTAGATTGAGGACTGACAATTTGTTTCTCTGCCTTGCTATCTTGTCGCTTGTGTTGTGCATATTCCACCCCGCTCAACCATTGTTGCAGTCACTTGTATTCCTACCTCTGTTCACGTGTCGAATGGCTTCCGGATTCTCAACTCTGGGGCCACAAAATACATGATGTCCGCTCTCTTGTTGTTTGTCTCTTTGAGTCCCATTGGCTCTCTCCACTTTGTGTGCACTAGCTCTGGCTAGCTTCTTCAAGTTCAGGCTGTTGGGTTTGTTCGTTGACCCTTGGAGGGAGATATTTCTACCTGACGTGTTGGCTGTGCCCTCCATTGAGCTCAGTCTGCTCTCTATTACGACTCTCGATGACTAGGGCATGGACTTCACCTCCAATTATGTCATAGCCTCTATTTTGCATCGTTCCACTCATCGCATTGTGCTTATGGTATACGCTGTCATTCTTTGTTCCAAGTTTCCTCCTTTGTGTCCCCTTCTGCTGTAGTTCCTCGTGCTCATGTCTCTTGTTCCCTTTTCCCATTGCACGTGTATCGTAGCCTCTGTCACATTCATACTGTCACGATTGACAGTTTGCTTTACCATCAACCCCTGCATGGTCTGGATGCATCCACCTTCCGTGCTCCTTGCGCTATTCACTGCCTTGATTGTGTCCAAGAAAAAATACACCACTCTCCATCTTCCTCATCGGACACACTCATCGCCCATCCCCTGAATCTCTTGCATGCGAATGTCATGGAACCCCTCGTCCATGACGCCTTGGACAGGGTTGGTTGCTATGTTCTTTTCCTCACTAATGACCACTCACACATCCAATGGACCTTCGAACTTTGCCAAAGGAGTGATGTCTGTCCCCACCATTGAGTCATGGCTTCCTAATGTAGAACCTGCCAGTGGTTTTTGTCCACGTGTATTCTGCTATGACCATCGCGATGAGTTCATGGGACCCAATTCCTACATTCTTTCCTCTTGTTGAGTGTGTATGGAGCTCTCTGCTCCTTACACACCAGAGCCGAAAGGTGTCTCATAGTGCTAGACCTACACTCTTGCTGAGGACATCCACATCTTTTCTACTACTTGTGACCTTCTCCCGTGTTTTTTCTTTTGAGGCCATGTCTTACGTGACGTGGGTCTTGAATCGTGTCCTTCACGGTCCCCACCCTCATCATGTCACCCCTTTTGAGTGCTGGTTTGGTCAGGTGGTGGACGTAGGCCTTGCTCCTATCTAGGATGGGGTCCCTATCGTATGTCCCCCTAAGGAGCTTTGTGACGACAGGCTTAGCTCACGTGCTCGCCTTTGCACCTTTCTTGGTGTCTGTGCCATGTCCAAAGCTTGACGGTTTTGAGACGCTGACAGGTTTCGTGTCATTGAGTCACACAATTTACTATTCTTTGAGGAAGGTTTCACTACAATCTCTCTTCTATCGCTCCACCTTCCTCCCTGTCCTTGCCCTGTCAGCTTGGGGGGGGGGATGGGTCGGTCTTTGCCTCTAGTCTTGGGAGCTTGGCTCCTCCCTCCTCTGCCGCAGTCCCCTCTGATGGTTCTCCATCCTCTCCACAGTCATCACCGAACGTGTCCACAAGTAATGAGGTTGTGTCTCATTGAGGTTGTGTCCAATCTCCATCCTCTCCCAGTCCTTCATCTCCGTCTAGAGCTTCCTCATCATCGTGTCTCCAGTCTCAGCATCCTCTGAGTCTCCTAAGTCTTCATTTGCACCCGTCAGTGTCCCAACACATTCCCCTCCCGACTTGTCAATGCGTTGGATAGCAACGGTCTAGAAAATGGGTCCCGACATGGGAGGTCACCAACCGCTCTTGGCATTGCAACCAGGATAACATATCACCCTTGAAGGAGGGATCTACACTTTACGTTCATTCATTTTGCAACCTCACAAAGTCCATATGAAGTTCTTTAGTGTCTACCCTTGGTTGGACACTCTATGAGGAGTCTCAAAGGCAAGAACTATAAATGGATGCATACAGGGTACATGTTTTTATACTTGTAGAAATTTACTAATGCTTTTGCTCGTAGTGACTCTACAGGAGCCAACCTCAACTCACAGTCCTACTTGGTGCATTCTGAGATCGCCAATTGTCATCCTCAAGGAATGCTCTAGTAAGCTTCCTAAAAGATTTGTGTCCCATTTTGGGCCACAAAGAAAACTGCAGCCGTCGCGGGGTTTGAACCCGTGACCCATAAACTCCAGCGCCTATTCCAACTAGGCCACAAAGGTGTGTTTCCTATGAAGATCTCTAGGGGACATACCCATAACGGATAGTGCATTCCTGGCCTATCTCATAACAGACCAAGGGGGCGTACTCCATAGAGCAGTGCATGCCTTGTCTATCCGTGCAGCCAGCCGGTCTGCAAGCTAGCCAGTGGACAAGGTGCATACAATTCAACAAATCTCTCCCTTGAACCTCTGTCCATCGAACGTGTATTAGGATCCATTAATGCCTTGGGACTCAGCCTTCCTCTGCCGCAATCCTCATGCCAAAACCACGAATAGCTGCATAGTGCAAGTCGCTCTCCAGCGGCTTGGTCATGCAGTCAGCAAGCATGCTCTTGGTTTTGTAGTGCTGTAAGTCCACCCTGTTCTTCATGACCAGGTCACGTGAGTAGTGATAACGTATGTCGATGTGCTTTGTTCGCCGGGAGATGATCTCATCTTCAGCCATCGAGATGGCTCTCATGTTGTCTACGTGTACGATCGTGGTGTCTTTTTTTGGCACTAGCATTTTGCCAAGCAAGCTGCGCAACCACTGAGTCTCCTTACACAACTCACACCGAGTAACGTACTTTGCCTCAGCCGTGGACACAGAAACACAATCCTTCTTTCTACTGGCCCATGACACGACAATGCCATTCAAGATGCACACGTTTCCAGAGGTGGATTTACAATCGTCAAGATTTCCTCCCCAGTCGGCATCAGTGTAGCACTTCAGGTAGAGGAGGTCCAAACCTTTTTAGCCTCCGAGGACGAGGCCCATGTGATACATCTTCTGCACGTAGCGTAAGATGCACTTGACATCCTACCAATGCTGTGGGCCTTGGTTGGCCACGAACCTACTCACTTGTCCCGCAGTACATCAGATGTCAGGACGAGTTCCTACTATGACATACATGGTACTACCTACGACGGATTAGTAGGGAATGTCTTGCATCTCCCTTCGTTCTGCTTTGTTGCTTGGTGAAATGGATGTCTTCAGCTTCCTATCGGTCGTCATTGGGATGCCAACAGATTTACAGTCTTCAATGTAATAGTGCTTTAGTACCTCACCCATGTATTTGGTTTGGTTTAGTTCGATGGTGCCTCCTGCTCGGTTGCGGTGGATGGCGATCTCAAGGTGGTACTCGAGAGGACCCATGTCCTTCATCTTGAACCTTTCGTTGAGGTCAGACTTCAGCTCATCCAGCAACTCGACCAAAGACGAGCAAATGATCAGATTATCCACATACAGTGTAACCAGCATCAACCCGCTCCCATCATCGTGCACGTACATGCTCGGGTCATTCTGGAAATGCGCGAAGGAGAGACCGGTCATGAAACCGTCCATCTCTATGTACCATATCCTTGGAGCATGTTTCAGCCCGTAGAGGACCTTCACCAGCTTACATACCTTGCCCTTGGGAACTTTGACTCCTTTGGGCACCTCCATGAGCACTTCCTTGTCGAGATTCCCGTAAAGGAAAGCTTTCATGATGTCCATCTGGTATATCTCCAGGTTCTTGTTACATATTGCCCCGTGACATGACCTGGAGTTGCCGTTTTCAGGGAGATGGCTCCAGATCCTTACACAGTGCATGTTTGCATGCATGGATGTATGTTTCAAAAAACAGAGGACATACTAGACCAGCTGCTGAATCATAGCACTTGGCCAAGAATTGAGGGAGTTATGGTCCTTCAAAGTTGGGAGGTGGTGCTGGCCATCCGGGTTTGGACGGTAGACTTGGTACCGGCCTGAAAATTGACCCGGCGGTGACCAGTTCGACTCCCACCATGCATACCATGGCCGAGGCGCCCCTTGGGGGATGCTAGCAGTAATATCCCATGGTTCATTAGAGCCATGGGCACTTCGCAATGGCGGTCTGATGCTTCATTGGGATCCAGGGTGCTTCGGGCGCCCGTCACTCACGTTAGTGCTCTATCAGGGTCAGAGACTCAATGATGCACTTCGAATCACGTATTGGATGCTACAGTTATCCAAAGTGCGCGCGGTTTGGTACGTTGGAAAGCTTGTGACTAGTACTATAACTTTGCTGACGTGGTCCTTGTCCAGATATCCGCTTAAAATTTGATCCCCAGCTCTTCGAACTTTGGGTATTGCTGAATTCTGTCAGAACTCTACTCACATAGTGTATGGCGAGCAGAAATTACACACTTCGTCTAAGACTGCTGTCCAAAAGAGCTGTGAACCTCAGGACGTGTTCAGGCCACGTCAGAACCACATTCTCAACAAAGGGTTATGGGCCCACGACCCAGACCGATCCCAAACGTCCACGGCTTCCGCAACGGACAGGAGGAACGTCTCGGACAACCTCGCTGTCAACGTCTGACGACCCGGGTAGCAGAAGCGCATCATGGCGCAGTGGACGGAGTCACAGCTGACCCAGGAGTACATGGGTGGCCCTTGATTTGGGCTGTGGAGGTGGCACTTTGAGATCTACCTCGCACACAAGGGACTATTCGACCTGATGAAGGCTACGGAGGTGCTCGACGAGAAGACCGCGACAGAAGAGGAGCAACAGGCCTTCGTAAAGAAAGATACCGAGGCACTCATGCTCCTGCTGTTGTCTACTGCCGAGAACCAACGGGGCTACTTCCAAGGAAGCACATTGGCCACCGAGGCATGGAAAAGGCTTTGCACCATCCACTAGTCCACTTTGTTTGCAAACCGGGTCTTTGCGATGAAGTGGCTTCTAACGGTAAGGATCGAGGAGGGAGAGGACATCCTCATTGCCATGCAGCAGATCGAGTCACTTGCCTCGCAATGTAATGATGTGGGATGGAAGGTCGACTCTCAACTGCAAGCGATGGCCCTCATGGATTTACCTGACAGTTGGAGCCCCCTCATTATGATCCTCGGTGGTTGGGCGGAGGACAAACTCACCTATGGCGCAATCACCGAGTACATCTTTAACGAGATGCAACGTCGCAGTGGCAGCAAGGCCTCGTCATCGTCATCGGCCCTGGTCACCAAAGCACGTGGTGGCGGCAGCAGCGGCAAGGGAGGCGGCGGAAATCGCGGCGGCAAGAAGGGTGTCAAAAAGGTCCGTGTCGCAACTGCGGTGAGGAGGGCCATTGGGCCTGCAAGCGTCCGGAGGAGGCGAAGGCCGGCCGCAAGGAGGAAAAAGGCAAGAAGGCGCTCCTCAACGGCACCACAAACCACAACCTCAATGGGGCCAACAGGCGATGCCTGGATTTTGGTGCCGAGGAGCACACCCAAGTTGATAAGATGGGGTTTGTCCACTACACCACATGTGCCAAGTTTATGGTGGTAAAGTCGAGCCGGCGGCTGGCCAAGGAGACGTTGAGGTGGAGGTGGAGGTGAACGGTAAGAAGGTATTGTGTTTTGTCCATGATGTGTAACATGTCCCCAGCCTGGCTGACATTCTAAGTGTTAGTCGCTTGACGGATAAGGGGTATGAGGTGCTCTTCTGTAGGAAAGGCACAGTGGTGTGCATGGACGGCGGAGGCGAAGTCATGCTGGAGGCTAAGTGCGAGGGCAATCTCTATATTGTGGAGAAAAAGGTGATCCTCGCAGCAGCAGATGCGGCAGATTTGCAAGAATGCGCCGTCAACTTGGCCAGAGGAGGGGGAGTTGATCTGGAGCTCTGGCACCGGCGGCTGGGGCATTCCTTGTCCGCAGTCCTGAAGGAGATGGCGAATCATGACATGGTCTGTGGCCTTGACATCGCCGGTGTAGCAGATGTAGTAGCAGATGTAGCAGCACACAAAAAGTGCGAGCCTTGCATTTTGGGCAAGGCGAGGCGCAAACCGTTCAACGAGAACGTGGGACGCGTCCAAGACCTGCTGGAGATCGTGCACAGTGATGTGTGTGGACCGTTCAAAAGATCGTCAAAAGGCAGTGCGCAATACTTTGTCACCTTCTCTTTATGACTGTAGCAAAAAAATCTACGTGTACTTCATGAAGCGGAAATTCATGGTGCTGGACCGGCTGAAGGAGTACTTCGCTGCGGTGGAGAGACAGACCGGATGCAAGGTCAGAGCGCTACACAGCAATAATGGCGAAGAGTATGTGGACTACAGTGGGTGGTTGAAGTAGCAGCGCATCAAGTAGGAGCACACAACTCCCTACTCGCCACAGTCTAATAGCATGGCGGAGCGTGCAAACCAGATGTTGCTGGACATGGTGCGAACGATGCTCGTGGATGCGGGATTGCCGCGGAGCTTCTGGACAGAAGCGGTGCGTATGGCAAGCTACACCATAAACTTGACCCCGATGGCAGTACTGGAGGGGAAGAGCGGCTGGAAGATGCCACAGGAGGTATGGAGCGGGGCAAGCCAAGTGTGGGACACCTGAAGGTCTTCGGGTGCAAGGCGCATGTGCTGGTGCATACGGCACAACGACGCGACGGAAAACTGGACCCACGCACAAAGCCATGTCTCTTCCTTGGCTACGAGAGCGCGCTTACGGCGTACCGGCTCTATGACGTGAGCAAGTAGGAGGTCTTTAGCATCCGTGACGTTGAGTTTGATGAGCAGCAGACCTACAATAGCAGCAATAGTGACATCGGCATGGTGGACTCTCCGAAGCAGGGGGAGTGGTTCCATCTCCTAACCGATGAGGAGGAGCCGGCAGACGCTGACACTGACGAAGCGTCTTCGAAGTGCAACGGTGCTGGGGAACAGCAGGGCAACGGTACAAACGCAGGTGTCGCAGAGGCGCAAGATGCATCAACCAAAGCATAGGAGGCCAAGGATGCGAACAGAGCTGCCGTGGAGCGGCTGCAGGACGAGCCGCCGGGCATCACCAAAATCATCGCAACGCAGCTGAAGGCAGCGGAATGCGACAAAACGGTACGCTGTAGCAACGGACAGCTGGATTAGCATGGCACGGTGCATGATGGCAGCCACAGCGGAGCCGAAAACCGTGTAAGAGGCGCTTGCACGACCCGAAGCAGAGCAATGGGACGCAACTATCATGTCAAAGTTGGCGTCCATTGCCGAGAACGACACTTGGGAGCTCGTGGATCGGCCAAAAGATGCCAAGGTCATCGGATCCAAGTGGGTCTTCACAACAGAGTACACCAAGGAGGGTGAAGTGGAGAAGTACAAGGCACGGCTGGTGGCGAAGGGGTTTGCACAACGCAAGGGCGAACACTATGATGAGATGTTCGCCCCCGTCGCCAAGTTCATGAGCATCCAAGCGATCCTCGTGGTGGCAGTTGTCAAGGACCAAATGGACATGAAAACTGCATTATTGAATGGCATTTTCGACAAGGAGATCTTCATGGAGGTGCTGGAGGGGGTGGATGCGTCGGAGGGCAAGGTGTACAAGCTACGCAAGTCCTTGTATGGGCTAAAACAGTCACTGTAGTGCTAGTACCAGCAGATGGACGGCTACATGGCGTAGCTCGGCTTCAAGCGTTGTGAATCTGATCAAAATGTGTACATGCGGCGCAACAACCAGCTCCATGAGATTATCGCACTCTACATGGACGACCTGATTTTGTGTTCGTCTGATCTGAAGGCTCTACAGCAGCTAAAGGAGCAGCTGAGCAGCAGTTTTCAGATGTCCGACATGGGGGATCTGGAGTACTACCTCTGGGTGAGCATAGCGCGGAATTGGAGGGTGTGCACACTTGAGCTAGGGCATGCCAAGTACGTGGCCGAAGTGCTGAAGCGGTACGGTATGGATGACTGCAAACCAGCTGGCAGTCCGGTCTCCACAACCTGTGACCTGACCGCGGCAATGTCGCCGCAAACAAAAGAAGAGCGGGAGGACATGGCAGGGATACCGTACTAGTCCGTGGTGGGCATGTACGCCATGGTGGCGACTCGACCGGACCTGGCCTACGTGGTGGGTCAAGTGAGCAGGTACGTGGCCGATCCAGTGCCACTACAGTGGAAGGCGGTCAAGCGCATCCTCTGTTACCTGCAGGCGACGCGGCACGCGTGCCTCAGGTTTGACGGCAAGGGGAGGACGGACCCCTTGCGTCTGCTCTGCTATACGTATGCAGACAACACCGGAGATGTGGACAAGTGGAAGTCCACCTCCGGCTATGTGTTCTTCCTTGCAGGTACAGCGGTCTAATGGTGCAGCAGTAAACAGGATTTTGTCGCCACCTCCACACTGGAAGCGGAGTACATCGCATTGGTCAAAGCGGTCAAGGAGGCGGTGTTGCTCCGCACGCTATTGGGGGAACTCGGCGTGCCACAACGGAAGTCTACGGTGGTACAAGAGGACAACACCGGCTCCATCTCGCTGACCAACAACCTGACGCAACATAAGAGGAATAAGCACACTGATGTGCGATACCATTATGCGGGTGACATGGTCCAAAAGGGACAGGTTGTGCTACAACATTGTAGTACGAAACACATGCTTGCGGATTGCTTGACCAAGGCGCATTCCAGAGATCGACATGTCCTCGATGTGGCAGGCCTTGGGATTATGGGCTACGATGGGCTCGAGAGCTCTATGGAAGATGAGCATGAGTGAGCAGGGAGGCATCCGGCGTGGCAGGAGTAAGGGGGAGATTGTTACATATTGCCCCGTGCCATGCCCTGGAGTTGCCGTTTTCATGGTGATGGCTCCAGATCCTTGTACAGTGCATGTTTGTATGCATGGATGGATTTTTTAGAAACTAGAGGAAATGCTGGACCAGCTGCAATTTGAATTGCAGCAATCGACTAAGAATTGAGGGAGTTTCTGGTCCGTCAAATTTGGGAGGTGGTGCTGGGCGTCCGGGTTTGGACGGCAGACTTGGTACCGGCAGGAAAATTGATCCAGCGGTGACCAGTTCGACTTCCACCATGCACACCATGGTCAAGGCGTCCCTTGGGGGATGCTAGCAGAAATATTCCATGGTCCATTGGATCTATGGGCACTTCGGCATGGCAGTCTGAAGCTTTTGTGGGGTCCAGGGCGCTTCGGGCGCCCGTCACTCACGCTGGAGCTCTATCAGGGACATAGACTCAATAATGCACTTTGAATCGCGTATTGGGCGCTATGGTTGTCCAAATCACGCGCGGTTTAGTGCGTTGGAAAGCTTGTGACTAGAAATATAATTTTGCTGATGTAGTCCTTGTCCAAATATCCACCAAAAATTTGATCCCCAGCTCTTTGAACGTTGGGTGTTGCTGAATTCCTTCAGATCTCTGCTCACATCGTGTGTAGTGACCAGAAAGCACACATTTTGTGTAAGACTGCTGCCCAAAAGAGCTTTGAATCTCAGGAAGTGGTCAGACCACATTGGAACCACATTTCCAACAGTTCTTTCCGGCTACAATGGCGAGGAGAGAGCGGATGGAGGCAAAGGTCATAACGGGCACGAACGTCTCATTGTACTCGGAGCCCGGACATTAAGAAAACCCTTTAACCACTATCCTCGCCTTGAACTTTTCAATACTGATGTCTTGCTTCTTCTTCACTCCGAGGACCCACTTGGATCCCACCACGTGCGCCTTGCTGGGTCTATCCACCACCACCCATGTGCCGTTCTCCTCAATGGACGCGAGCTCGTTGTCCACTGCCTCCTTCCACTTGGCCGCATCTGGGCCGTTCATCGCCTCCGCCACTGTGGATGGCTCTTCCTAAGCTATACATAACCAGCTAAGGCCGGTCCAATAGTCTTCACATTACAAGGGTACTTTCTGTGGTCGCAAACAACATCGGGGTACTGTTGCGGCTTCCTGCTCTGCTGCAGGTGCTACCACAAGTGGTCTTTTGTCACCGTCATCATCGGAAGAGTCATCAGACTCCAAGCCAGATTCAGAAGCCCCGGATGCCTCAGTATCTGCGTCTATGTGAGATACTGCATCATCCTGCACAGCTGCTCTCCCATTCCCACCACCTGCTGGCAAAGCGAGCCAGTTTTTGGGTGCTTGGTCTCCGGACTCGAGCAACACTATCCACTCTCCCGCCTTGGGAGCGAGGATCAGGTCCAGCAACTCTCCCTTTCCAAGGATACGTTCGTCAAACTCGACGTTGCAGCTCCTCACGAGCTTGCCTACTGCCTGATCCCAAAGCCGATATGATTTGTATGACGTGTCGTACCCAACCATGATGTACTTCTTGGAATGTGCGTCGAGCTTGCCTCCACCTTCTCCCGACTGGATCTTCAACCATGCAGTTGAACCGAACACCTTCAGGTGAGAGGCGTTAGGTTTCTTTCCCTAACATGATTCCTCTGTGGTCTTTAGCTGCTTGTCCTGCTCCGTTCCACGCTTCTGTAAGGCGGTTGCTGGTGTGAGGTTCAAGAGGTAGCAGGCCGTTGTTGCTGCCTCATCCCAAAAGCAAGATGGGAGCTTGGCATCAAAGAGCATGCTTCGCACCATACCGAGCAGGGTCTGGTTTATCCTCTCGGCCACTTCGTTGCTTTGGGGGTTGTAAGGGATGGTTTGCTCGTGGCGGATACCATGATGCTTGAGCCAAGGCTTGCATGCCTCGTACTCATCCCTGTTCTCACTTCGGAGCTTATTCACCTTCTCATACGTTTGCCGCTCTACCATGGCGACGGACTTGAGGAGCTTCTCCTTCTCCCTTTGTTTTGAGGAAGTAGATCCACAACCTGCGACTGTGGTCGTTGATGCAGGTCAGGAAGTACTTGCTTCCTTTGTTAGAAGTCGTGCGGAAGGTTCCGCACACGTCATTGAGGATCAGGTCCAAGATATTCTTCACTCGTTGACCTCCTCTCCCAAATGGCTTCTTCTTTCCCTTCACTTGGAGGCATGGTTCAGACAATTTTCACCCTTCTCCGTGCTTCATGGTGCACCCTTCCATTCCACGGACTACCTCTTGCTCTTGCATCTTCTGCAGCATACTGTTGGCCACGTGGCCAAATCGCCGATGCCAGAGATCAGTGTCAGTGTCTTTGGTTGATGTGGCGAATGCAGCGGTCGCCGGCGGTGCATCTTTTAGCTTCGGTGCCATCGTCACGATGGCACATGCTGGTCCCTCATCCGACACCTTGGTGACTTTGGTTTTAAGCAAGTAAAGACCGGCGACTCTTGGAACTTGAAGCATGAGGTCGTCTAGGGCGTACACAATCTTGATGTCTTTGTTTTTAGGACCACGACTTCCTTGTTGATGAATACCACGGTCATGTTGTTGCCGGTAACCTATGAGACTGACAGTAGGTTCGTTGCGAAGGAGGGCATATACACCACCTTTTGCAGATTGGCCTCCTTCTTGGCACCGTTCACGTTGAACGTGATCACCTTGTCCCCTTTGCCCATGGCTTGGACGACACCGTCGTTTGCACACTTGATGCGCATGTCAGATTCGGCCATGGAGACAAATCCACCCTTCTCTTTTGAAGAGTGGTGGTTGGTTCCCGAGTCAAGGGAAAATGCCTCGGGCCTAAGGATCGGTGCCCCCTTCATGGACAACCCTTCATCCATCATGTTGGTGAGCTCCTTCTTTTCCTTCCCACCCTTGTTCCCGCCTTCTTTCTTTGGACTACAGGATTCCCTAGCCCAGTTCCCAACCTTGCCACAGTTATGACAGTTGCCGGGCTTCTTGGAAATCTTCCCGCCACCATTACCTTTCCCTCCACCGCCACCGCTTCCGCTGTTGCCTTGACCGGAGCAGGAGCTTGCACCTTGTCTACCGAGCAAGAGGCATAGGCTGAAATATTTGCCTCACTACCACTGTGTCGCATGGACTCGTTGCGGACGTGTTCAGCGATAGCCTCATACGTCAGATCTGCTTCCTTCCAACCGCCAAATATGGTGATCAAGGATACCCAGCTTTCTGGCAGCGCCATCAGAAGGATCATGGCACACATGTTGGAGTCGATTATCCATTCCATTTCCTGGACCTCTTGTAGTATGTTGTCGAATGACTATAGAAATTTGGGTATCGATTTTCCTTCGCTCACCCTCATCGACATCAATATTTTGAAGATCAAAAGTCAGTTTGCTAGGATGTTTTATTGATGTACCCGTGAGAGTTTTTTGTAGGCCTTGGCGGCCGATGTGCATCATGTGATGTGGGAGTGTTCAGTCTCGTTGATTGACGCCACAAGTATGGCGAGAGCCATGTTGTTCTTGATTGTCCATGCTGCAAGGTCAGCCGCATGCATAGCCACTGTTGCATCGGAATGTGTTGTCTCAGTCCCTTTTAGGATGTCGAGGTAGCCATGTACATTCATGACAATCTCAAACTGCCACTTTCACAAGGGAAATTCTGTCCTCGTGAATTTAGACGTACCCGCCTTGAGGCGGGCTTGAGTCAGATCTGCCATTTTTGGCGGTTACTCGTCTTCTCTGCTTCGCTGCTACTCTACTTTCTTGAGGACGATGAGGCTGATGAGGCTATTGAGTTCAACCGTTGTCAAAGGTGCACTTGGTTCTGTTGCATACCCCTCTCGCTGATGATCGCCTAAGGCGATGGTGCCATCGTGAGAAAACGGACTCTGGATCGTACCACCTTCTAAAGGGGTAGAGATTTATCCTATTGGGGCTTGAGGGTCTTGTCCGACTTGGACAAAGCTATTCCTCGTCTCCTAGTCTGCCACGTGCATGCACCATACCACAAGAAGCCAATGGAGCCGATGGAGCAGATTGGAGCCGTCCGATCTTGGGAGATCTGGATTCTAAGGTAGTACTTCAGGGCGTCCATGTCCGTCATCTAAAAGGCGGTCTTGAGCTGAGCCTTGAGCTGATCAATGGAGGACATGGAGCCGCCAAACAGGATTAAATCATCAACATACAGGATGACGCCAACTTGAGCAGAGAAGTATACAGAGTGGTCTGAATGCAGTTGGCGCAGGCTGTGGTGCAGGAAAAACTCGTGAATTTTTTTGTTCCACTGTCTTGGTGCCTGCCGTAGAGGGATTTGCGCAGCCGACAAACCAGATTTTCCTCCCCTGGCTGTGTAAAACCCTCAGGTTGCATCATGTATACCTCTTCCTCGAGATCACCGTTCAGAAAAGCGGACTTGACGTCCATTTGATGGAGATGCCAGTTGTTGCACGCGGCAAGTGCCAGAATGACGCGGATGGATGAGTATTTCACCACTGGGGCAAAAGTATCACTGTAGTTCACCCCGTGAACTTGGCTGAAACTCCGAGCAACAAGCCGTGCCTTGTAGCGGCATGGATCACCAGCAGCATCCAACTTTGTCTTGAAAATCCACCTGCACGACACCACCGGTGCACCAGGTGGGAGAGGTACAAGATCCCACGTGTGCTGTTTGAGAAGTTGCTCGTAATCCTCGACAGCAGCAGCATGCCACTGGTCGGCTTCGGGTCTGGAGAGAGCATCCTTGTAGCTGGTGGGATTAACGATTTTGAGTGACCAGAGCAGAGTCGAGAGCATCACCTGCAAAGGCAACAATCTCTGTGACAAGGGATAGCCCAGCAACTCGAGCAGAGCGGCGAGGAGGCTGTGCCGGATCCCACCCATCAGGGACATGAGGATTGACGCGACGGACACGTCGTCCACCGGTGTTGGCAGGTCGTTGTGCTGCAATGTGAGGCACCACCGGCGGTAAGACTCCTTCATGTTTGTCGGGGTCAAAATCCACCTGGACCTTCTGGAGGACGTCTGGAGTAGGGTCATCCAGGGGACTGGTGGTAGTAGGCTGCAGAATTGGAGGTGGAGTGGAGCCAGCAGAGGGTCACTCGTCAAACTTCACGCTGCGACTGTGAAACACCTGCTTGGTTTCCAGATCGTACAGTCGATATGCCTGGCCCTCTGCTTCATATCCAAGAAGAATGCCTTCAACTTGGTGTGCGGATCCAACTTGTCATGTTGCTCAGGATGAATCCAGAAGGAGGCGATGCTCCCAAAGATGCGAAGATGGCCAAGTTCAGGACAATGCCCGGTCCAGGCTTGGAAGGGTGTTACGTTGTAGTCAAGCTTTCTGCAGGGAAGTCGGTTAGTGATGTACGCTGCAGTGCTGATGGCCTCTGCCCAGAAGCTAGGAGAAAGGCCGGCTGAAAGCAGCATGGAGCGTGCTTTGTCAAGGAGAGTGCGATTCATCCATTCAGCAGTTCCATTTTGTTGAGGAGTCCAAGGCACTGTTCGTTGGTGTTGAATGCCCTTGTGCGAGAAGAATTGCTGAAGGGTGGAGTAGACAAACTCGCCACCATTGTCTGACCGGATGGCCTTGACAGTTGTGTTAGCTTCATTCTCAACTCGTCGAGTCCAGGCGATGATGTGATCAGCGGCCTCTAATTTTTTACGCAGAAAATTAACCCACACAAATCTGCTGAAGTCGTCAATCAGGAGCAGGAAGTAATGCTTCCCTGACATGGAGCTAGTTTTGACATAGCAGAGATCAGTGTGAACGAGCTCAAGCATCCACTGGTGGAAGTACCCCCATGGGTTGGAAAGGCATCCTGCTTCTGCTTGCCAGCCAAACACCCTTCACAGGTAGCAGGGGAATCTGGAAATGAGACTTGCGGCAGGGAGTGCGCCATTGAGCCAGAGAAAAGCCGTTTGAGAGAGTCATATTCCGCATGGCCAAGCCGTGCTTGCCAAAGTTGTGCCGAGTGCTCAGAACCGCGTGAGTGATGGAGAGTAGCGTCCTTGGAGTCAGTGGAGCTGGCGGCTGCAAAAGCAACTTCAGGTTGATTTGGATCTGGAGCCTTGTTCACTGTGGAAAAAATGGTTAAGTTGCCCATCCTCTTGGCATCTGCAACCAGTTTAGAACTGGCACTGGAGTACACTTTGCAGCTCTCATCGATATCGAAGGTGACTCAAAAACCCTTGTCGTTGAAACGGGTGACAGAGAGTAGGTTTGCTGCCATGTCTGGAACAAAGAGTACATCGTAGAAGACATGAGGGACCACATGGCCGTTGACCTCAATGCAGACCTTCACTGTGCCAAGGCCAACAGCTGGAATGGTGCGACCATCTCCAAGACGAACAGGTCCCGGTGGTCTCAGTTCCTTGAAGTCCGAGAACCATGAGCGATTGCAGCTCATATGCTTGGTACATCCTGAGTCTATGATCCAGGCAAGAATTCCTGCTGTGATCAAATGAACACTCTCCATTGAGCACATGGCAACTTCATCAAACTCAACTTCATCCTTCAGGGTTGTGATCCTGTTGCTTGAGGAACTGAAGGTAGGAATTTCTGGTGCCTGCACTTGAATGTTAGTTCTGCTGCTGGTGTCATGAAGAGCCGGCAGATTTTGTGAGCCATTGTTGAGTGCGGCTGCCACTTCAGCTGCAAGAGTAGATATCATGCTGGGGTCGAGTGCCAGTAATGCTTGATGTTGTAGTTGTTGCCGAGTATTTTTAGGGCACATACAATTGAGATGACCCATTTCTCCGTAGTGCCAACATTGCACGTACGAGAGCGACCTGGTTCCTGGAGCACCAAAAGTCCTGTTGTTGTTGACGGATGTTGGACCTGGTCCTTGGTTTGACGGATGAAAGGGAAGGTTAGCTGAACTCGGTCGTTGATGTTGAGATTGTTGTTGTCCAGATGTATACTGATGTGCATTCCTTGATGAATACTTAAAACCCAAAAATCTTGCAGCCAATGCGTAGTCCGTGGAGCCATTCTTCTCGGCCCATTTTTCTTCTTCACGAATGAGTGTATCACATACTCATTCGAGGGTCAGTTTGAATGAGTCCGGGGAGATCACCTGCTGTCCTCACAAACTGCCGCTGTTGACGCCCGTATGAGCGCTGTTGTTGCTGCTGCTGCTGCTGCCATGGGAGTTTCCGGCGTTGTTGTTGGTTGTCTGGAGGGATTGAATCGCAGTATGTACTGCCGTTTCAACTGCAGCTAAGAAGTCATGTCCTTGATTTTGCAGTTCTTCCATAGAATTGATGGTGTGTTTGAATCTTGTAGGGAGACTGCTGAGTAGCCGCGTGATAACAATATCTTCAGGGACTTGATCATTCATTGCGAGGAGTATTTCAACAAGAGTCTTCAGATGATTTATATGATCTTCAACACGTCCTGAGTCTTCCACCTGTAGCTTGTAGAATTGTTCCCAGAGGTGGCACCTCTTGCTGAGAGTAACTTTGGCATATCGGTCTCCCAATTTCTTACAGGCCAGCCTTGGATCCAGATCTGCATTGCCTTCACGAAGAACAGGCTTGAGGCGCTCTGAGACTTGCATTGCCAAGATGGAAAATGCTTGATCCTGCCGTCTGCGCCATAGTGTCTTCTCTTCTGCTGATGCTACGGCAGACAGTGTCTCAGAAGGTGGGTCAGAGACAACGCCCCAGAATCCTTTTGCCAAAAATACCATCTTCATATTAAACGTGAATTCATGATAGTCGTCTCCATAAAAAATCGTTAACCGAAAGCTGTCGCCCAAACCACCACTTGTCGCCATGCCTGGCAACTTCTTGAACTTTGTGAGGCAATGTGAGAGCCAGATGCAAGGGAAGTCGTGCTCCAGCGATAAGCCAAGTCCAGGCTTCAACGCAACCAGTCCTGCTTTAACGCAGCCGTGCTTCCGCTCTGATATCACATGTAAAAAATTGAATGGATCTTTGACACTTGCTGCGTATTGACAGAACAATATGCACGATGCACCAGTCCCTATGCGCCCTTCAAGACCACGCGCGAGTCAGTCTTGGAAGCATGCATTTGAACCAAAAGTATGGACCCATAACCATTGTCAACACGCCGGATAGAAACTGTCTAAAAAACGGATCCCCACATGGGAGGCCACCAACTGCTCTTGTTATTGCAATCAAGATAAAATATCACCCTCGAACGAGGGATCCACACTTTAGGTTCGTTCAGTTTGCAACCTCACAAAGTCCGCGGGAAGGTCTTTAGTGTCTACCCTTGGTTGGACACTCTGTGAGGAGTCTCAAAGACAAGAACTGTAAATGGATGCATGCAGGACACATGCTCTTATACTTGCAGAGCTTTGCTAGTGCTTCTGTTTGCAGTCGCTCCAAAGGAGCCAACCTCAACCTAGAGTCCTACTTGGTGCGCCCTGAGACCGCCAAGTGTCATCCTCAAGGCATGCTCTAGTAAACTTCCTGTCCCATTTTGGGCCACAGAGAAAATTGTGGCCGTCGCGGGGTTTGAACCCGCAACCTATGAGCTCCGGTGCATGTTCCAACTAGGCCACAAAGGTGTGTTTCCTATTATGATCTCCAGGGCACATACCCATTATGGGCAGTGCATTCCTGGCCTATCTCATAACAGACCAAGGGGACGTACTCCATAGAGCAGTGCATGCCTTGTTTGTCCGTGCAGCCAGCCAGTGAACGAGCTATCCAGTGGACAAGGTACATACCATTCTACATGACTCACCTCCAACTCCCGTGTCACATACCCTTACAACTGTGGATGCCCCTGTTCCATGACCTGAGTCTCAGGTCCCTACTGTCTACCGTGAGCGATACACTCACAGAGGGAGGCTTCGCTCTCTTTCCTTGCAAGCAGTCACACAGTCATCTCAACCCTCTCAGTGCCAAACTCGCTCCAGTGCATCAGTTTCTACGGCTGGATCATCGGCCAAACCCATTGGTCTCAATGCACTTGGTCTTGCGGTCAATGTTGTCCATCCAAGCTCAGTAGTAGGATGCTCGCTCATAGCACATGGATTCCACAGTGCTCTTGATGCATCAGTCACAAAATATGTCATTGCATGCTTCACAACAAGTGAACTTTCCACTCTCCCACCAGAGCTCATCACTGTTCGGTAGGCTTGTAATGCAGTTGATGCCATCCTCTGGGAGAAAGCCATGCACAGAGTGTATCTTTTACCTGGCCGTAATAATGTCTCAGCTCGCTGGGTCCTTTGATGCAAGCTGAAGCCTGATGGCAAGGTTGACAGATATAAGGCTCAACGTACAAAAAATGGATTCCGTTCTCCTAGGTTCTTGGGCTTGAATTCAGTGAGACGTTTGTTCAAGTTGGGCAATACACCACTACAGGTGCATTAATGAGTTTGGTTGTAAAACGTGACTGTAACCTAGATGAAATGGACGCCAGTAATGCATTCCTGCATAGACGGCTCAACATGGAGATCTACGTGATACAACCACCAGGCTTCAACAATGGCACCAACATGTTTTGGTGAGTGCAAAAGACCACACATGTCGCCACGCTGCTGGAACATGAAACGCAAACACAACAATCTTTCTGAATGCTCTTTTAGAGCCTGTCATGGCTATCCTGGTCTACATCAATTATCTTCTTATTGCCTCACCCAGTCTGGCTGCCATCTAGTGAGTCAAGGATCTCATTTTATCCGCATACAGGATGAAAGACTTGGACCCAACTCGAGTCTTTCTATGAATGAAGCTGGAACATGATCACCAGCGCCGCACTCTACATGTGCATCAGGTTTCTTATGTTCACCATCTTCTCCTCCTTGCTGGCTCACGTCCCAAAGGCATCCACTCCCATGATCCTAGCGGGCCAGATCCTGCTGAAGTCGTCTGACCCATCACAACTGGGGGAGACCATCAATGTCACCGATTACCTTAGCGTGATCGGATCCCTCATATATCTTGCCACTACCACCTAGTAAGATGTTGCCTTCTCAATCAACTTCTTGGCCCAATTCTTTTAGCAGCCTCACCGGAGGCATTTTGAGGCTACTATGCGCGTTGTCTGCAACACGCTCTCTACAACACTTGTAGGGCTGCGTTACCGAGAACAACCCTACATGGGCAGTGGTCGTTGATGGCTACATGGAAAATGAGTGGACACATGACATAGATGCACGCAGTCGCACATGATACATCTTTCTTGTTTGTGGGATTGCGATCTCCTGGAAGAGTAGAAAACAGGGATGTGTTACACAGAGCTCGAGTGAGATCGAGTACGTGGCACTTGACGCAGGTACGTGTGAGAGCATGTGGCTCGTGCTTGCTACAGCGGTTGTGTGTTCCCATCCATTGCATCACTCGGCGTTGCGACAACCAGAGCACAAAAGTATTTTTCTAACACAACAGCATGCATCATTCTTGCATGAAAAACATCAACATCAAGCATCACTTTGCATGCGAGCGCATCACCGTTGGAGATGTCCAGGTTGACTGGCTTGGTACTTGTCAACAACGTGTAGACTTTCTTATAAAATCTTTCAGCAACACTATGTTCAAGGCGGCTGTGCATGCGGTTGATCTGTTGGGCACTAGCGCCTCTTTTATTGATGTGCTCTTTCCTCTCCTTCACTCGTGAATTGCTATCTTGCATGGCATTGGCTCGCATTTCTCTCACCCTCATATGTCTGTGGGTCATGAGGAAGTGTTGTTCATTGGGAATAAGACACGCAAGTGACCTCTTGACTCTATCCCCACACACACACACATACGCGCGCACACACACACACACACACACACACACACACA